>VMDO01025145.1:0-12973 GCA_007922755.1 Pedetes capensis | reverse complement strand
CATGCCTAGCTATCCTTTATAGGGCTTTTAATGGATGATTGGGGGATTGATTTGGGAGTGGACTGCATTGTCCTTCTCCTGTCTTTGCACTGGTAGGGATGAAACCCAGGTCCTCAGAGAGTACAGAGCAGTCCTTTACCAACTGAGCTAAACCCCAGTCCCTAGGATGTAGAGATAGTAGCCAAATATACCTCTATACTGTGTAAATTAATTTAAGGGCAAGTTCAGGCTAAGGCAAATGCCTAGCACCACTCTGGAGTCCCCCAAATTTGGACTCAACTCTACAGAGAAGACAAGATACTGTAATACTCCCAACAGAATTGAAACTTAAACCATCATCATTAGATTTACAGAGCATAGATGGAAGAAATCAGACCAGGTGGCTGGACAAACCACACAGGCTCAGCCTGAGGTAATGTAGCTCTGCTGTAAACAGCTGGGAAACAGCTGCAGCTGACAGCCCCTGCTGGCATGCTGTATACAGTTAGCCACAGGCATGCTCAGTGCCTGGAGAAGTGATGTGGAATGTTCAAGGCTAAGTGTAGCAGAATTGGATCTTGCAGGCCATGCTGAGATAGACATAAAAAGGCAGTCCTCTTTCTGCTAGTTAATTGATTATAATTTACCCTCTCAGCAAAGGAAAAAAAACCAGCAGATTACCCTTAGCTTCAAAAAGAGTTTTGGAGACTCAATTTTGTGTCTAAGGTTTTATAACTCATTGTTATCTACTCAGCAACCCTCCTACAATTGGCAAACTTTAGCTTATTAATGTGTTTGTGTTTTAAGAAACTGCCTAGGTGTCTTCCAGAGTGGTTTGCCATTTTACATTATCTATCAGCAATGTATGGAAATTCCACTTGCTCCATTTCCTCACCAACAATAGGTACAGTCAAGATTTTCTAGGTTTAGCCATCCAAATAGGTAAAGTGGCATCTGTTATGACATTAATTTGCCTTTCCCTAAAGGATCTTTTCATGTAATATTTATAGTCCATGTATCTCTTTCAGTGAAGTGTCTTCTCAAATCTTTTGCCCATTTTGTAAATTGTTTATCTTTTTTTCAGTTGTAAGAGTGCTTTATGATTACATAGTCTATAGTTGCATATGTGTTCTAGATATGGGAGAAGGACCTGGAAATCCACTCCTAAGGCAATCCTGAAACAATCAGCCATTGAAAACCCTACGAGGGTCACTATGAGTCTGATAGGACTCCATGGTACCTAACAATAACATTCTAGATATATTTATATATTCTAAATATAAGTCCTTTGTTAGAAATATGTTCGAAAAAATATTTTCTCCCAGTTTGTGGTTTGTCTTTTCATTTTCTCAGTGCTCTATTTTGAAGAGAAAAAGTGTTTAATCTTGATGAAGTTGTTGCTTTCTCCATTATAATTTTGATTCTTCAAGTCTAGGAGAGAGGCTGATATTTTTGCCCCACTTTGGCTTATGTTAGAGCAAGGACACACCAAGTTTTTCCCAATTTAATTCAGTCACTTTCTGTGTATATACTTTCTGCATACGGTGTTAAGGAGCATGAAGTAAAGGGGAGGGTTTTTGGCCATTATCAAGTCTTAATTTTACCTAAGATTGGTTCTCAGTCTACATTAGTGGATTTTGAGAGTTTCTCCTCTAACCAATGGAAGGAATTTATTGCCAACTGTTTGCTTGGAGTCCCAGTATCTCTTGCAAAATGTGAGTTATAGAAGAAGCCAGGGATAATTTGAGTCTGAGCCATGTGAATTGTGGTAGATTTCTTTGAAGGACTCCTCAAACGATTTTGAAGTATTTAAAATCCTGATCTATTTGCATCACCAGCCAAAGTTTCAAAGGCAACAAGTTTAATTTTTGATTAACCATTTTATTCACTCATTCAGAGAGAAAGTCAGGCTAAGCCGAATTTTCAGCATGATATCTGAAATATCCTCTAAAAAAAGATATGTTGTGTTCTCTACAGTTTCTAAAAATGTGTTCCTGTGTCAGAACCAGGTAAGTAAAAATAGATATGTTTCCAACTTCGTATTTCCTGAATTTCTAGCCTGCAGATCTTATGGACACCCAAATTTGAGAACCACAGGCAGAAATGACTTTCAGTTTTGTAATATGAACATTGGCCTCTGTGCTGGAGCTAAAGGGAAATGAAAAGGCAAAGTTGGCATTCAATCTCATGCATTTTATAATTGAAATCATGTGCTTCTAAAGAAGAATACCAGGAAAATAGGAAGAGGTTCCCACAATTGCCTCTGGGAGAGAAGGAGTTAACTCAGGGGATGCTAACTAGCTGGGCTGGATTATTACCTGCTCTAGGCAGGAATGCACCTAAGTCTATTGGCTGCAGGCAATGGGAGTCCCTAAGGGGTGTGGAGCAGAGCCATCAGTGGTCAGAGGCATTATTTACTGCCTATTCTGTAGGGCTGAGAAAAATGAATGTCATTTTATTGAAGTCGAGGTGGAGGAGAATGGCAGAAGTCATTTCTTAGAGCTTTGACATTTGGTTGCAGAGGCATAATATATGATAAAAATGGCTTTAAAATTTTTTCTAACAAAATAAAAACCTTCTGGTAATTGTTATAGTAACTGGTATGTAAGCACAATGCTAAAAAAATAATGCTTATCATAAAATACAAAAAATGGCAGGCAAGCATGACATATCTTTCATCTATGATGTAAGGCCATCCAAAGCCAAAAGAACTCTCCAACCATATTGGATATACACTGTCCTCCTTGCCCCCGTTGTCCATATTTGGTGGTATTGTTAGGCGCCATCCAGTCAGGTTCAATTCATAGTGACCCTATGTACAACAAAAGGATACACTCCCCGAAACTGTGCCATGCCCAGCACAACGTCAGTGCTTCTCTGATATCCGTAGGGTTTTCAATGCCTGATTGTTTTGGGATTGTTTTAGGAGAGGGCTACCAGGTTCTGCTCCCATTTTTGCAGTGCTGGGGATCGAACCCTGGGCCTCGGGGTGCACAGAGCAAGCACCCTACAAACTGAGCTAAACCCCAGCTCTATTTATTTTTCAAAGGTAGACTTACTACCAAGCACTGTCTACCTGCACTCCCACTCTCCCCTCCCTTCCTGCAGCTTGAAGGTTCTCTATATCTTGCTACTTTTTTCTTTCTTACAGTTTCTCCTTGCTTTGCCTAAGTATGTCTCCTGACTGTCCTCATAGTGCCAGGCACAGTCTAACATTTGTTTCATTGTGCTTACTTCCTCCTCCACCTCATTGCCTAAAATGCCTTCCTCCTTTCTACCATATTGCTATAGTTTAGTTCTTAAATGTCCCCCAATAGCCTGTGTTTTGGTGGCTTGGTTCTCAGGAAGGCACTAATGGGAGATTGTGGAAAATTAAGTGGTGGGTCCTAGTGGTAGTTCTTTAGCTCATTGGGGCAGGGTTGACCTTGAAAGGAATTAGGGAACTCTGGTCCCTCCTTCCTTCTCTCTCTTTTTCTCTTCCCAGCTATGAGGTGAGCAGTTTTGCCCCTTTACATGCTCTTGCCATGATACCCTGCCTTACCACAGTCCTAAAAGTAATGCCAGACAATTGATCATGGTCTGGAATCTCTGAAACTCTGAGCCAAAATAAACCTTTTCTCTAAGTTGATTATCTCAGATAATATTATTTTTAGTGACAGAAAACTGCCCCCTTACTATTTTAACATGAACAATATAAGATCAGAACAAATCCCATATCCTTTTCAAGTTCTTGCCTGACCATGAAAAGCTGTCATTATTACTGTCTCTTTTGCTACTCTGTCAGTAAGAATTCTTTGGCATTCCTCATAATTTGTATGACTGATTGTATTTTTATGAGTTTTATCTTTCCAAATAAATTGTAAGTTTCTTGTAGGATGCATGTCTTCAAATTGTTCATCTTCCCCTAAAAGGCTGTCAGAAGCTTGGCAATTCTAATGTTTCCTGGTGAAATCCAAAATAGAAAGAGAAGATTCTAGAGACTAGAGTAATATACCCAGAGTTATATTCTAGCGTGCAATTTACACTGATATCCAAGTCACATGTATTTGTCCTTCTGGTATCTCACCATAAGGTGGTCACCTAGGTGGCAATGACTCTCCCATATCTCTTAGTATTCCCAGTTGATAGTAAATTAATATTTGTAGAAATAACGATTAAAAAAAACCTTTCTTATAACATCAAAAATCATAATACACTCCATTCTTAATGCATAGCCTTCTTTCTTCATTTTCTCCCCTTTCTATTTTTATGTGCTTTTAAAAATGGATAAAACTACTGAGGACTGGATATCACACCTCACATATACTTCACTGTTTCATGCCTTTAGGTTTTTGCTCTACCTGGAATGCTCTTTCCATCTATCTTTATTTGGTCTACTTCACCTCATTCTTGTAGCACCAGCTCTGAGTTCTCTCTTCTAGGAAATCTTGTCATAAGATCTGGGTGTGATCCCTTCTCCTCTCTATGTCCACAGCATCCTATGCACACCTCTAGTTTAGCTCTTATCCTACATGTTGAAATAGCCTGTTCTGGCTTTTTTGGTAAACTACATGTTCTCCCAGTTCAGAACTGTGTCATGCTCTGTTATCTTTGAGTCTAACACTCATCCCCAGTCTTGCACTGACTCTGGTATAATATCATAGGGATTCAAATAAATGTGGTTCTTAACTGGGCAGTGATTTTGTTCCCAAGGGTTCATTTGGCAGTGCCTGGAAATATTTTTGGTCATCCCAACTGGGAGGAGACAGGGGTTGCTACTGGCATCTGGTGGGTAGAGGTCAGGGCTGTTGCTAAACATCTTACAATGCATAGAACTGCTACACTCCACCTCCTGGGAACGAATAATTATACAGTTCAAAATATGGTTATACTAAAGCTAAGAAATACTGGCTTAAATTGTGATATGAAAAAGTATTGTTTGTTGAAAGTAATACCTTGGAAATTTTAGAGGCTATGCCCAAATTTCTATATTGCTTTTGAGGAAGACTTTTGGATAAATGTTAAAGTTGGGAATGAACTTGTAATAACAGCAACTTCTGATATGCTGGTGAAACAGCTTAATTTCTAAGTGTGATCAATGTTGGAAATTAGAAGTTAAAAGCTTTTGTTCATGCAGGGTTCTATAGGTTTACTGAAAACCTTTCTACATAACTCTATGAATTAGTTTGGGGTGAATTTAGAAAGAGCAGATCTTTGTATGTGAAAGATCAATCCCACAGGGATTTGGAATAGCCTCTCCTGGTCATTTATGAACTGAACCAGGGAACTTTGTGAATTTTATGTACTAAATGTAGCCATACTCCTGCATAAAACTGCAGGGGGAACCGTACTTACGCAGGAGAGACTCTGGTATGTAACTGCATGCAAACACAGCTTTCAAATGACTTCAACTCACCTACTTATACCAAAGAGGCTGTCAGTTAATTTAACAAACTATCCTTGTTCCCTGATCTTTGGGCCATAAAAATTGTTCATCTGCTCAGTCACAGACCATTTAATTTTGGATGCATCGTTGCCAGTTGGTTACAGTAATTAGCATTCCCTATATTGTGGCAGCTTCCCTGAAGCTATGCTAAGTAGGGTTGCACTTTTGTGTGGAAACATAAGCTGGGTTGTGCAAATGAGCCTGGCCACCCATCTTAGAGACAGAAGCCCTAACTACCGTCTTCTTGGCTCGGGGTGCCTTCCAGGCCCACCTGCAGATCTTATTTACTGATTATTAATGACGAGAACTGTAGGCAGCTGTGAAAGGCACAGCATGGCAACTCAAAGCTGCAACTCAAAACTATCCTCTGCGGGACTGTAATTTTCTTGAATGACACCTGACTTCATTTTAATTTCTTTCTTTGCTCCAAATGCACTTGTGCTGGAGAAATGCAATAGAAATTCAATGAGCTCCATGTTTAATAGGCAGACTTGCAACATTTGTTGGTGCATCTGTTAGTTTCCTGGCAGAAGTGGTGCATTTGGAGAGGAAATATATATTTGTGTTTGTTCCAGAGTTGGCACACAACTTGTAAGGCGATGATTCAGCAGAGCCCTGGAGAGAAGCCAGAGAACAAGGTTACCTGGTGCTTCACTAGTTACCAGTCTATGGAGAGTATATATTATCTGAGTTTAAAAACCAAATTGGATTGAATAAATGTTAATCTTCAAACAGTACCAATGTTTATGCTTAGGAGATCAGATTTTCATTTCAATTTAGAGGAACAGAGAATTCTGCATAAAAGTCTGAAAATGAATTGGCCTCACTAGGAATGGAAACGAGATTTGGTTATTTGAAATACCCACATCTGTATTTTAGTTTGTACATCTGCAGAGTTTTGGTTTCCTGGGAAACAACCATGCAAGAGTTTGTAAGAAGGGTTCACCATATATTGCTTTATATCTAGGGTGGTTTATTTCTTTTTCTAATACACAGAATGTAGTATTTCACCAGTGGAATTCATTATTGCATGGCTGATTTGCAGATTAATAAGATGAACACCTTGAATGTAATTAAAAATAGGTTATGTTGTTTTCTCTATTTGACTGATGCTAATGCTAATATGGGGCTTTAGCTCACATTAGTTACCTCCCTGTCTTTTACTGCAAGGCTGAATCATTCAAATGAATAGAAGCATCTTAAGTTGAAATTTTTTGAGGTGAGGAACTTATAAATTTTATGATGAATTAGCCATTTTGCTGTCCTATTTAATCATCATATTCTCTAAGCACAGTGAACTCTGTTAATTAAAAAATGATCTACATAGTCTGGGTACAATTAATCTTTATTTGCATATGTTTTGAGGTAAAATAAAGTAAGCATTACAAATAAGGAAAAGAACCACTTTCAGTATTTGGTGATTGTGCATGCAGTGGGTGATTATGACTGACAAGATGAAGAAAAGGAACAAGCTCATTAGTATTGCTGTTTGACTTTATAGTTCTTAATAGGAGCCCACAAAGGATCATTCTCATAATTGTGAACACCGTCATAAGAGCTCAATAAGAACAATGGATGTTAAGAAAAAAAAGAAAAAGAAAACACTGGGCCCATGTTCAGTAATTTCTCATATTATTTGTTACAAAAAATTTTTTAAAAAAGTCACAGAATACACAACAGAGTCGTCACAGCAGGAGAAGCAGTGAGCAAAAAGACTTCAGGACCCCATTTTAGAAATTCCTTTAGACCACATCACAAGAGCTGAAGCAGGAGGAAGAAGTGAGACAAGTTGTCATTGTCCCTGATGTATTTTGTTACAGTGGGTATCTTTAAAAACCACATCAGGATAGAAAAGCTAAGGTCTGCTTCCAATTGCCTGCTACTACTATTCAATTTTCTTTTAAGGTAACAAAAACTGCCTTGCTTTTGATAGGGGAGGAGGAAAGAATGTAAATACTTGTCTAAGAGTATTGTGGTGAATGGCCTTTGGAAAGCTTTATTGACAAGTTCAACCTCAATTATAAATGAAGGGAAAGGCAAAGTGTTTGTAAAGGCAGTCTTTTTATTGGGGTCTCCCAGCAGGTTATTCTGGTCAATGTCCAGAATGAATCAAGTAAGTGAGGAATTCAGAGCCACTAAAAGTCTGTGCTTCATTTTAGCAGACTCAATGGCTATGGAAGGTAGGGGATAAGACTCTCTGGAGAGTGAGTGACTTCTTAGGTGACAGCAAGGAACTTTTATTTTGGCCAAGAAGACTTTTTCTAGGGGAGTAAGTAGGATGGGAAGAAATAAAACTCTAAGTTTTGGAACTTCAGAAGGTTACTTTTTGTATGGAATATATTTTGCTCATTTGCTGTAACAATTCATACCTCCTAATGGTATCTCAGCAAACAATATCAAAAGCAGAGAGAAAAGAAAATGATGTTGTTGTTGTTGTTCTTAGGTGTTGACAAGTTGGATCTGACTCATAGCAACCCTATGTACAACAGAATGAAATATTCCCCAACATTGTGCCATACCTGGCACTATTGTCAGTGCTTCTATGCTATTCATAGGGTTTTCAATGGCAGATTGTTTCAGGATTGTTTTGAGAACGGGTTGCCAGCACCTTCTCCCATATTTGCAGTGCTGAGGATCGAACTCAGGGCCTCAGAGAGTGCAGAGCAACATTCTACCCACTGAGCTAAACCCTAGCAAAATGGTGATAATACTCATAAAATCCATATAATGTAAGTACTGAAAGAAACTTTAACATCATATAAACACTTAAAATAAATGAATAAGAAATGAATTTCTTCCAACGAAATGAACAAAAACAGTGGCTGCTTCCCAGTTCTTTGTGTGTTGATTGTTTTGCATTGTTATTGACTTCAAGAAGATAAAGACATGGCTGTAAGATCATTGAATCCTGGTGTCAAAAATTCTCTCAAGTCAGTATTTATCAGTGCAATCTAGTAGGGAAGTGTCTAGGGAAGAATCTAAATTTGTCCCAATTCTTCATGAAAATGATGTTCAGTTCTGGAAGTTATCCTAGGGAAGCCAATCAATGCTCCAATCATTCTGGAAATAAAAGACTCATTTACCTGAAGTTTTGCTTTCTGTTATTTCAGTTAGTTATTGCCGAACTCAGTCTGAAAATATTAACATTTGTCTTTATTCTTTGGAGAGAGACACCACATTCATACAACTTTTTAATGGTTCTATTCTGTCATTCTTGCTAATCTTTTATTATGCCTAATTTATAAGTTAATTTTTATCATAGCTATGCACGTGTAGGGAAAAACATAGTGCATATAAGTTTGAGTACTATCCTTAGTTTCAAGCTCCCACAGGGGGTCTGTGAACATATTATCTAGAGATAAGGTAGGACTATTGTATTTATGTCTAGTGGTAAGTGGATTTGGAGTGGATATGCAGAAGAGTTTATCATTAATGAACACATTTGGATACTGATGATAGTATCTTGGTTAATGCAAAGTTAAGGGAGTATTGAGCCAAAAAAAAAAAAATCTGGAACAGATCTGTTTTGCTGACTGGATTAAATTACATCTATTTTGTTTTAATCAAGTGTGATGAGGCCAACAGATCAAGAGATGACTGCCGTGAAGGAGGAGGTTTTTACTCATAATTCCTTGGATTCAGGTGATACCACTCATAGGGCCATATAGGGAAGCACCTGGGTTGGTCAGGAGGGAGGAGAAAGAGAGAAAAGCATAGGCACAGATGTTTATTGTGCTTTCAGTGAGAAAGGCATGGCAGGCAGTGTAACCATCTTAGGATTCCTAGTTTAAATAATTTTGGTGGGATATGGGCTATCAGGTTTTTGGTTGTTCAGTAGTTGGTCCAGAGGTAATTAAGAGCAGAGGAAATATCAGTTTAGTGTGTGAAAGTTAACTAAATAAAATGATTGGGGGTATGTTCTTTGGATTTGTTGGTTTGAGTATAAAAATTGTGCTAGTAGATAAGTTGTTTGTTTGCTATTTCTAGGAATTAGCTAATCCTGGGAGGACCAGTCTCTTCCCATCTTCAGGACCCTTAAGATACCAAAGCGTCATGAAAAATAAAAATTGAAAAACATGAATAATACTCTTGCTCTGTTTCAATCCTGCAGCCCTGACTTGTAGGGCTGAACTGCAATCAAAGGTGAGATCTTGACCTTGAGTCATCATTGATGTTTCACTCAGAAGTAGAACCTTGATAACAGATGAAAGGTTATTTTACGTGTTTGGCTGGATACCACACAGGGAATATAATAATACTTATGTATTGACTAATTTCTCTCTGCCAAGAATGATGTTATATAATTTTAATATATTAATTTGACCACCTCACAATATACTTTTATCTCCATTGTAATATGAATAAACAAGAACTTATGGAGATTTAGCTATTTGTCTATGGTTACTTCACCAAAACATAGGAAAGCAGGAATTTAAATATAGCCCTGATCACAGAAGTCAATGTATGTTCTCTTAACCTGCACACCCAGACTGAGATTTCACAGAACATTAAAAAAGAAATAATAGTAGCAAAAGCTAAAGAGACTCACTGAGAGTTGCTAGAATTTTAGTTTTGAAACAAAAACCATTTTAAAAAAGGAGCAATGTTAACCAAACAAATGAAAGGCCATTTTAAAATAGAAAAATAAGATATAGTGTTTGAATACAAGGCTACTTGTTTCCGTGGATATGGTTTTATGAAAATTTATTACAGTGCTTTTATTTTTTCACCTCTACTTTGATGGTCTGTGATGGCCATGGGTGTAGGATTGGTGCCAGGCATCACAGCAGTACTCAATGGTGCTGAAGGGCCATGATGCCTGTCGGCACCAGTTTGGATCTGATATCAGGCCCTACAGGAGCCCATCTCCCTGTGTTGTGAAGTCAGACACAAGGTTAGAGTGTCAGACAAGAGCTATACAGCTATTTCTAGAAACACTATTTTCAGAAGCCAAGCAAAAAAAGTCTCAACAAGGAATGAAAGGGGCAGAAGGAAAATCTGAAGAAACAGGGATGGACTTGGTACCTTGTTTGAGTGAAAGACAAGACAAATAGTTCATTCATAAGATAAAATTTAGCAAAAGCTGATGAGGAAAAAGGTGAAGGATGATAGAATAAGGACACAAGAACATGACTAGTGACCAAATGTTCTACATCTTCATTAAGACAGAAAGGGGACATGGGCTAAAATAGCAGCAGGAAGGTAATAAATCAGACATAAAGAGCACATGATGACTACAAGTCTCCTGAAATATTGGAATTAAGAGTAAGAAGTCCCATTTTGACTCCTTAGCTTCATTAATTCTTTGCTGTTGACCAATATGAATGATGAAATTCATTTTTCTGTTCCTCTCATAGCTATTTAGAGCTGAAGCCAAGTTCTAGGACAGGTCTTTTCTTTCTACCACCTTGAATTTTTCACTCTGATAAACTTTTTTTAAAATTTCTTTTTCAGAGCTATCTACAAGATTGGAATAAGGAACTTCCTTTTTTTAAAAGTTTGAGAAGACAGACACCGCATATTGGAGAGGGAGGTATCTTGTCTAGATCTCAATTTGGCCTTTAGAAATGACAGCAGTCTTATGTCTATAGACACATAGCCAATACTATTCCACCTATGACTGCAATAGTATGTCAAGGAATGTGCAACTCATCATTTCAGGAAATGACTTGGGGGTGGAGGTGAATAAGAGCTTTATGAAACAGGTCCAACAAAATCAAATGCAGTATATGATAGTCTGGCCCTCAGGATACCTGAGTTCTTATTTTTGCTTTTTCTCTATCTGTAGTTTTAGGAATGCTACTGTTCCCTCTGTACATTTGCATTTATTTTGTTATCCACTAGTAAACTATGAGTGTTATAAATATAGCATATGTGTCTTAGGTTTACTGGACAAAAACTTTACTAACACTAGCACATTAAGGATTGTGATTTTCCTAGGTACATTATCCTCATGGCACCTTTACGGAGACATACTTCTCTCCACTTTATAGATAAGGAATGTGAGACCCAGACAGGTTAGAACACTTGCCCAAAGCCACAATGTAGGGAGATGAGCTCGAAACCCAAAGTTGTCTAGTTCCAAATCTTATTCTTATGTATACCTGGGCTTCTTGAACTAGAATGTGTGTTTGGACCACCTGGGTACTTCGTTAAACTGCAGATACTGGTTGAGTAAGTAGAAGATAAAATATGGTCTGAAGTGCTACACTGCCACCATACCCCCAAGTATGCTCATGTTCTTGGTTCCTTGGCTACATTTTGAGTAGCAAGGTCACTGTCTCTTGTTAATAAATAATAATAAATAGATAATAAATAAATAATTGTTGTTGTTGTTAGGTGCCGTCGAGTCAGTATCTGACTCATAGCGACCCTCATAGGGTTTTCAGTGGCTGAGTGCTTTAGGATTGCTTTGGGAGTGGATTGCCAGGCCCTTCTCCCATTTCTGGGGTGCTGGGAATTGAACTTGGGGCCTTAGAGACTGCAGCGCAGCGCTCTACCCACTGAGCTAAATCCCAGCCCTAAATAAACAATAGGAATCTTAAATTGCCTTCTTGAACTGTGGGGAAAAGCATTCATTCTTTCAACATGAAGTATGTTTTTTGTCAATTCGTTTTATTAAGTTAGAGAAGTTCCCTTCTATCTAGAATTTGATGATAAATTTTATTTTGAAGAGATGTTGAATTTTGTTAAATATTTTTTTTTTCCTGAATTGATATAAGCATGCCTTTTTAAAACTTGGATAGGAGACCGCCTGAGAACACCAGGTCCTGTAGGCTTGGGAGAAGGACCTGGCAACCCATTCCCCCCAAACAATCTGCCACTGAAAACCCTATGAATAGCAGAGAAGCACGAATAATAGTGTCTTGCTTGCTCTGTGTAGGGTCTCTGTGAGTTGGACAACAATACCATATTGACTGATTTTCAAATATCAAGCTAACCTTGAATAATAACCTTTAATAATAGCACTTGCTTTATTTTTAAATTCTCTATGTGATATGTTCTTTATGTAGAGCATTCAGAAAATAGAAAAAAAGCCAAAACTGTAAGTAAAAATTACCCCAAATATCACCACTTAGGGTTATTGTTAATACATTGATGAATTTCCATACAGTTAAAAAACATTTATATATTTAGAGTTAAGATTAAAATCATTCATACAATTTCATATGATTCATAATATACACCTTTGTTTTGTTTTTATAGTACTTTTTCTGGAGAATTTCAGATGATTAAATATTCCAGACGTGCTTTGTTTCAGCCCTCTTGTACTTCCTTTACTTGGGAATGCTCACTGTCAGATTTTGCCTTGTTCTGTTTGTTTGTATTTTACCATTATAAAGTAATACTAAACATCTTCAGACATACATTTTTTTCTCCTTTTATTGGTAAATGATGGTGGGGTACAGGATAATACAACATTGGCGTTTTCCATTACTCAACTATTATATCACTTTTGGTTATACTTTTATCAACTTACAAGGTTTATAGAGCCTTATGACTAATATGTAGCAAAATTCAAATGCATATTTGGATTTTATTCCCCTGTTTTTCCAATGTACTCATGAA
>VMDO01025144.1:0-28684 GCA_007922755.1 Pedetes capensis | reverse complement strand
TGTTGTTGTTGTTAGGTGCTGTCGAGTCGGTATCCGACTCATAGCGACCCTCATAGGGTTTTCAATGGCTGACTATTTCGGGATTGCCTTGGGAGTGGATTGCCAGGTCCTTCTCCCGTTTTTGCGGTGCTGGGAATTGAACTCGGGTCCTCAGAGACTGCAGTGCAGCGCTCTACCCACTGAGCCAAATCCCAGCCCAAGGGGATTTTTAGGACAGTGTAATTATGCTATATGATACTGGGATAGGATACATAACATGCATTTATCAAAACCCATAACAGAGTAAACCCTAATGTAAACTATAGTACTATATATTTCTTGTATAGGATTTTAGTTAAGAACAATGTAATGAATGGATGTAGTGGCGCACACCTGTAATCCCACCACTCAAGACACAGAGACAGGAGGACTGCCTCAAGTTTGAGGCCAGTCTGGACTTCATAGGGTATTCCAGGCAAGCTGGGGCTACACAGTGAGACCTATCTCAGAAACAAAACAAGACAAAACAAAAACAAAGTATTGATATTGGTTTATCAACTGTAACAAATGTACCCTACCAATGCAACATGCTAAAAATGGGGTAAATTATGTGGTAGAATAGTATATGGGAACTGTACTTTCTGTTCAATTTTTCTGCTCTACAAAACAAAGTCTATTAACCTTACAAAAGAGGATATGTCAGTGGGTGTGGTAGCATATGCCTGGGATCCCAGCACTTGGGAGGCAGAGGCATGAGGATCACAAGTTCATGGCCAAAGGCAGCCTGTGTAACTTAACAAGACTCTGTCTCAAGATAAAACGTTTTTGAAAAGTGGGCTAAGGATACAGCTTGGTGGTAAAGCACTTCAAAGTGTGCACAAGGCCCTGGGTTCAACCCCCCAGCATTTGAAATAAAATTAAATAAATAAATAAAGTGGGTATGTTTAGGAAGATAGACCAGTGATACATGGGCAAGCATTATATGCATTATTTTGTAAAGTATCACTCTTCTTTATCCCATTTCAAAATGTGTATTTTATTCTCAATTTTTAATTTGGACAATTATTTCAAATAACATTTTAATTCTTTAAAGCACCTTTTCACCTAATTCAACTAAAATGTGGCATAATGACTTAAATACAAAAATATCATTTTAAAATTCTTAAATATGCCTTTCTTTTGAAAAACATTTTTTATTTTGCTTTTGCAAGACTGGGGGTTGAACCTATAGTCTTGCACATGCTAGGCAAGTGCTCTACCAGTGAGCTGCATCCTCCAGCCCTTTTTTATTTTGGATTTTGAGATAGAGAGTTGCTGCATTGCACAGGCTACCTCTGGCCTCAAACTCATGATCTTTCTGCCTCATCCTCTCAGGTCACTGGGATTACAGGCATGGGCCACCACACCTAGCCTCATATACCTTTATTGATAAAATTGCTCCTGACTTTACTGTGGAATACTAATTCAAATTAAATGCAAAGAATTAGAAATTGTAGTGTGCCATTTTAGATACATACATAATATATAAATTATATATAAGATATGACATTTCTCAATTACATTGAGAAATGATCAATCTGTGTCAAACACCTACAACCTCAAATATGAGAGGGAAATCTTTCTAGAATCATATTAAAATTAATCTAGATCATGTTTTAATAAGCTATTTTGAAATTTTTTATATAAATGAGGAAGATCATGAGTGACTAAAGGGATCTTGAAGAAACTACTGTAATTAATCAAAAAAGGAACCAATAGTTAAATAATAAAAACCTAAGTGTAGTCTGGGGCTGGGATTTAGCTCAGTTGGTAGAGCGCTGCTCTGCAGTCTCTGAGGTCCCGAGTTCAATTCCCAGCACCACAAAAATGGGAAAAGGATGTGGCAACCCACTCCCAAGGCAATCCCGGAATAATCTGCCATTGAAAACCCTATGAGGGTCGCTATGAGTCAGACATGACTCGACGGAACCTAACAACAACAACAAGTGTAGTCTACTTAATTGACACCTTGAAAAATAGCATTCTATTCTAACTGGGATGACTTCCCAAAGTCTAACACATTTCAAAATGTTTAATGTCACACTCTTCCCACAAAGTGATCTCAGCTAATCAGCAAGTTCAGTAATAATTTTACAGAAATAAAGCAGGGATAACACAAATCTTTTGGTTTCTTCTTTGTTCCTTCTTTTCTTTTTCCTTCCTTCCTTCTTGCCTGCCTGCCTGCCTGCCTCTCTTCTCCTCTCCTGTTCTTTCCTCTCCTCTTCTTTTTTCTTTTCTTTTTTTTTTCCAGTATTGTGGGGTTGAACTCAGGGCATCACATATCCCAGGCAAGCCCTCCACCACTAAGCTGCATCCCCAGTCCCTTTTTAATTAATTAATTAATTAATTAATTAATTAACTTTTGAGACAGGCTCTTACTAAGTTGCATAGGCTGTCTCTGGCCTCAAACTCACAATCCTTCTGGCTCAGCCTCCCAAGTCACTGGAATTACAGGCTTGTGCCATGGAATCCTACTCTTTCTTTTTAAAAAAAAACAAAAAAACAGAGGTTCATACAAGCTCTTTTAGAGTGGCAAGGAAAAAGAGAGAAACTCTACACAATCTCTGCTTTTACAGAAGAAACAAGAGTCTCAGAGTTTTTCATAATCATTCCAGTGCTCTTTTTCTACACTACTGTGCTATAGTTCTCTTGTCTATTAGAGCCACTAATGAATGCTATAAAAATTAATCTATTTTGAATTATATTCTTTAAAATCAATTAAAGTAGAAAAAAGAATGTGGGTACACTGAAATGGTATACATTATTGTCACTAAATTTCTCTACTTTCAAGTGACTTTGTGTCCATAATGTTCCCTCTTACTTTGTAGTTCAAAAGCAGTGAAGTAATGCTAAGGTTATCAGGTCATCATCACCTGATAGCATCAATCACTGGTCTTGCTTAAAACTTGCCATACTCTAATTCCTAATCCTTTATCATTGCCCAAACATAATATTCATCCAAAACCAGTGCCTTATATTTCTAGTATGGAATTCAAGTACAGATAATTTTTGTTGCTTTGTCCAGTATAGTAAAAAGAATATGAGGCATGGAACTGGACAGATTTGTATTAAAATTCACACATTCTCATTTATAAACTCTGAGATTGAGGCAAGTTATTCAACTTTTCTGAGGCACATTTTTCTCACCTGTAACTCTATCTCAGAGAAGTGTGATGTTAGATGGGATAAGCTTAGCATAAGGCCTAAGTGTTCAAAAAACCTTATTCTCAGGTTTAACATATCTAAGCTATAAGTATCAATTCACGAAGTTTTAGTTTTAAAAGATACATTTATGTTTTCCAGTATTAAACAGCAAATAGAAGAGTCATGTTTCAACTGGCACTGAGTAAATTATAATCAGTCATATCATGGTGTGTGTTGGTGTTAGGTGCCATCAAGTCGGATCCAACTCATAGCAATCCTTGTAGGGTTTTCAATGGCTGATTGTTTTGGGGATTGCATCAGGAGTGGATTGCCTAAAATATGACACAGACTTGCAAATGACCAAATAAAATTTTTTTATTTTTTTTGTCTTAGGAACTCTTCTCTACTTTCAAAAAAACTCTTCCCTTTCCTATATTTTTAAATCCAGTGGCTCTCCTGGACTTCTGAAGTCAAACAGGCAAATGAAGAGCGGCCAAAATATTCAAGGCAAATGGTGCTTGATAGAATGAATACTCATGATCTGCCAGAATTTGCAATTTCCAAAGGAAATTTATATGGATATATAATAATGGTGATGCTTTTAACTTACAGGGTACCTTTTGAGGAATGAGTTCTCTGTATTATTTCCATTTTATAGTTTATTACTTACCAAATAGGAAAATAGGAATTATGTTGCTATATGGAGCAATTAGCTAAATTAAAAATTTATAAAATCATAAAAATAAAACACATTTGTTGAGCATTTTAGAGTGTGTGACATGCTTTTTCAATTAACAATGATGGCAAGAATGGAACACATGTGTCTTGGAATCCCAATTACACTAATATAGAAATAAGTTGCTAAATTTTAGTTATTACAGTACAAATATGAAATGTTCCCCAAAGGCTCATGTGTTGAACGTCTGTTCCTCAGCTGGTGGTCCTGTTTTGGGAGGCTGTGGAAACTTTAGGAGGTAAGGCCTAGCTAGAAGTCAGTCAGTCACTGGGGACATGCTTTTGAAAGTTATACCTGGTCCACAGTTCCTTCCCTCTGCTTCCTGTCTACCATGAAGTTAACAGCCTCCTCCTCCACATACTCCCCCCACCATGATGTTCAGTGTAGCCTCAGGCCAAAAGTAATGGAGCCAGCCAATGACAAACTGAATAAATACATCCTTCCTCCTTTAAATTGTTTCTCTCAAATATCTGGCCACAGCAAGAAAGTTTAATACACTTAAAAAAGTTTATTTTTATTCTATTTATACCAAGATGAACATTATAACAATTATATCTATTACTTAGCAAGATAAATAGGCTTATACTATGCTGAATAACTTTCCACAATTTTCTAATAAACCCTTCTATATTCAACTATGTTTTTACATTAATGCATTTTTCTGTAAGATAAACTTATTTCCCTTTTCCTACTTCTGGAGAATTCCATAATTCCCCAGTCATGTTTTCATAAATCATTTTTCTCACATACTTTAAAACTTTTTTCCATAAATTATATCCACATTTTATATCTTCTCTAAGTAGTCTCTTTAGGTTATGAATTTCTTGACTTACTTTGATATTCTTAGAGAAATTAACCTCTCATTCCTGTATCTGCCTAAAGTATTTTATTTATACCCCTAGCATGAATTAGGATATGTGCTGGGGGAAATGTAATGACTGAAACAAGAGTTCTAGCTTTAAAGTTAGATAGGACACTTATAATTGTGCGACTCTGTGCACATTCCTTTATCTGTGCCACAGATTCTTGACCTGCCAGACAGGAAAAATTAACACCCACCTATAAGATTCTGATGAGAACTGAATGCAAATGGATATAAAGTACACATGACTGACCCTCTCAATATATTATATGTATTATAATTGGCTGTGGAATGGGGTAGTTTGTTTGCCTACTCAAATAAGTGGGTCAAAATTTTTTTTGAAAACGCCAGAAAAATCAAAATATTCCTCTCCTTCCTCATATGATATCAGTACTGTGGATTAAAAATTCTACAAGATCATAAATCTCATTTTTTGTACCTTTGAATCCTCAATACCTAGCCCAGAACCTTTTCATATATTAGACATTTAATAGAGTATAAAGAAAACATAGCTATAGGTACTAAGTGGAGAAATTACTAGACATGTTTAATTTCTACTAGAATGGAACAGATGAAGTTGATTTTTTTCAAATGATATTATTTTATAAAATCACTTTATTTAGAATATTTTTTTATCTACCTTCACAGGTATTTTAATACCCAGAAAAAATATTCCTATGCTCATAGCCCTTTTCTTTTTAGAATCTCATGAATCTGCTCATCAATCTTTAAAATATCTCAGAGGTAAATGGAGATAGAAAGGAAAAGACGGAATTATTCCAAAATCCACATAAATTCATAAATTCTGAAAATTCCACTTTGCAAAAATTCTACTTACTTCCTCAACTTACATACATTTTGTCATAATTTTCTTTCTGAAACCACTTAAGCTGACGAATTTATTCATCACATCAGGGTATGGTGGTCTATGCCAAATTGTTTTTGTTATTTGTTTTAAGAAGCAAAAATTTCAGAAAGTATTATACACAGTAAGCAAAACAGGACAACATAAAGTGATAACTCTAATTCTCTAATACAAAACTTCCCCATTCAGACTACTAACTATAGGTCTACTTCAGCTAAGAAATATAGACCATAAAATATTTAGGAATTAGACACATTGAGTCAAGCGCTGAGACTCATGCCTATTAATCCCAGTGGCTCAGGAGGTAGAGGGAGGAGGATCACAAGTTTGAGACCAGTGGCAGTCTACGTAACTTAGTGAGACCCTGTCTCAAAAAGTAAAAAAAAAAAAAAAAAAAAAAAAAAAAAAAGGGCTGGGGGGTGCAGCTCAGTGGTCCAGCACTTGCAAAGCACATAAGCACAAGGCCCTGGGTTCAACCCCCAGTACTGGGAAAAAAGAGAAAAAAAATGGAATTAGACACATTATTTTCTTTAAACTTTAATAATCAGAAACTAACAGCCTAGTCTTATCTTTAACTTCCTTCTTCTCCCCATGATTAGTTCTTTTATGCTAGGATCTTCTATTAAACCTTGCTGACTCCCCATCCAGGAACCATATTCCCTCTTTCATCCGTTAGCAGAATCCTATCCCAGGTAATTAACTATGATTGATCAGCCAGTCTTGGCAATACTGAGCCCCTTTGCAAGTAATTCATCCAGAACTGGCCAATGAGTTGAAGGAAGTTGCTGGAATTCTTTCCTTCCTGATAACTGGGTAGCAAGTAGAGTAGGCTAATTTGCTCCTCAACAGTTTCTTTGCACTTAGGAAGTTGTCCAGTTGGACCTGATATTTAGAGGTGAACTACCCTCTTGAGATCATGAGAAAACAATCAAGGGAATTTCCATGATCCTGACTTGGCATCCAGACATAACTGTGAGTTTCACAGCTTCTTCCTAAATAAATGTTGTATCTCTCTAAGTCACTGAGGGTCAGATACTCTTTATCATGAAGTTAAAAGCATCCAAAGAATACAGACAAATAAGGTGAGACGGGAGGTAAAGATTATTTATTGAGCACTTACTTCTGTAATCTCAAGTAATCTTCACAACAACCCAATGAAAATTATTCACCTCTTGTTTCTACAGATTACAAAACTAATGATTAGTAAAGCTGCATAATTAATAACAAGGCTCATTCTTTTTAAAAGTATAAAATCCCCTTTCTTCCTTATTTACAACTCATTTTTATTTATTTATTTTTGCAGTACTGGGTGGGGGCAGTTGAACTCAGGGCCTCGTGTATGCTTTGCAAGTGCTCTGCCCATAAGCTGTACTTCCAGCTTCATTTTTATTTTTAAATTAAGATATGGATTCACTAAATTACATAGGCTGTACCTGGCCTCAAACCTGCGATCCTTCTGCCTTCACCTCCCAGGCCACTGGGATTACAGGTGTGTGTCATCATGCTTGGCTTATAACTCTTGTGTAAAAAAAAAAAAAAAAACGAACTAGTAAATTTTATTGGAGAACTAAGGAATATTAGGGCTGGGATTTAGTTCAGTTGGTAGAGCACCGCTCTGCAGTCTCTGAGGTCCAGGGTTCAATTCCTAGCACTGCAAAAAATGGGAGAAGGATGTGGCAATCCACTCCCAAGGCAATCCTGAAACAATCAGCCATTGAAAACCCTATGAGGGTCACTATGAGTCGGAGATGACTTGACAGCACTTAACAAGGAATATTAATTATTCTTATAACCTTATCAAAAGGCTCAATAGCTGTCAACTCCATTTTTCATTAAAGTTAAATGGGGGAAAAGACAAAGATATGTGTGTGTCTTTCTATATAAAGTCGCAGAATATCTAGTATATGGCAAAAATCTTAAACAGAAAAAGTGAGATGGATTCTAAATCAACTTTTCAAGAATTAAAAATTATGAGAGTCAGGTGCAGTAGTGCAAACCTGTACTTCCAGAACTCAAGAGGCAGAAACAGGAGGATTATAAATTGGAAGCAATACCAGGTTACACAGTTCCAGGTCAGCCTGTGCTATATAGTGAGACTCTGTGCTTTGTGCTATATAGTGAGACAAACAAAGGAATTATAAAATATGAAGTCATCACAAATATTTCCTAAGCTGAAAGAACAACTTCCTTATTTCAACTATCATATTAACCAAGTATCTGTCAATATAGAAACCACAAAGTTAACACTTCCTCAATTCTCGTCTCTTCATAGAAACTTGTTGCTATTGTTAGGTACTGTCAAGTCAGGTCTGACGCATAGCGACCCTTCGTACAACAGAAACTATGTCAGCGCTTCTTTGGCTATTCATAGAGTTTTCAGTGGCTGATTGTTTCGGGATTGTTTCAGGAGTGGATTGCCAGATTTTTCTCCCATTACGGCAGTGCTGGGGATCAAATCTGGGGCCTCAGATAGTACAGAGTGGCACTCTACCAACTAAGCTACATCCCAGCCCTCACAGAAACTAATGCAGCATAAAGCCCAGCAACAACAAAAAAATAACATGCACTAGCTCAGAAGCAGCAAGGTCATATTTTATATAGAAAGTCACTAGAACTGGATTTTTAAAAGCTATTTATAACATAAACTCAACCAGAGATGTGTTCACCTAATATTGCCTTCTTTAATTTCTAATTGAGCATTACAAAATAAGCAAGCCAGATTTCTGAGCAGATATATACAACTTACCTTCCCACATGCTCTGCAATGATGCCTTCTTTTGGTGAATGTAAAACGGGCTTCACATTTCATGCAATTTGGAGCCTGGGAATCTGGTACCCATACTGGAGCCACCTCTCCTAGAGTGGTAAATGGCTTTCTGGCAGAAATTCCAAACTGACCAGCTCTAAGATCATTATCTGGGCTATCTGGAGCTAATGCAAGGCACGGTCTATTGGAGATCTCGGCCTCATAACTTTCTAAGTGTTCCCCATTTGAATCCGCCATAGAGATATTTCCCAAAGATGCATTGCATACATTGGTTGCTGCGTTTTCCCCTAATTTTGCTTTCCCAAGAATATCATTTTTGTTTTTAATATTATTTCCATTGTTTCCAGGAAGGTCATTTTGTAAATGTTCTGATAATGGCTTTGGAATTTGAAGCTTAAGAGTAGAAGGTTGCTTGGGTCTTGCACCACCAAAAGGAACACTGATAGATTGCAGGTTTGCAACTATCTTGGGAGAAGACTGCCCAAGCATGGGTGGAACTTGACTACAGAAATTATGTAAATAATTTTTCTTTATTAGGTCTCCAGTGCTATTTAAAAGTAGTCCACTTCCTTCTGTGGTCTCATTTCCTCTCTGTTCATAATTTGAGTAGCATTCTGACTTGCTCTCCTCTATTTCTTTTTCTTCTGTTACTGAATCTTCTTTGGAGGGTAAAGTCTTTGGAACAAAAGAAATAACTGGGCTCTGTATTCCATAGGAATCACAACCATTAGATAGAGAATTTGCTGCTGGTGTGTCTATTACAGTGGAAAAATCACATCCTTCACTTTCATTCATGCAAGTTCCTTTGAAATCTAGACTTGCATCAGCCATTCCAACACACTCTCCTCCACTATCACCATTAGTGTCCTCAGACTGATGAATCTGCAAAAACTTTTGATTTTCTTCATTTACTTGGCTACCATTCATCTCATTTAGTTTAGTCAATTTCCAATCAGTCATCTCCTGAGAGTCAGAGAAATGCTCTGTCATATTAGGAAATTCTGCAGTGCCAAGGATTTCTTCATGCTCATAACCTTCATTTTCATCAGCCCTAATTTTACTAGTCACAAGGCAATCTGAAGAAGATTCACAGTTATTGTCCTTTCCAGACCCACTAGGCATGTCTGGTTTGAGACACAAAGATAAAGCAGACCGGAGAGTTTCTTCAGTTGTTCTCTCTTCTGTTGGATCTTTTTTTGTCAAATTCTCCTCACCCAAGTGGGCAAAGGAGTTTGGGCTCCGTAGATCTGTCCTAGGAGAGCTGGTTTTGCCAATGAGGTGCTCATCTGGTATATAGTTCTCTTGCTTTTTAACAGCAGAACCTCCATCTGTTCCCTGGGATGAGATTACTGAATCAGTTGTTAAACTTGTAGTCATAGACATGGAGGAGTCTCTACCTATATTTTCCTCATCCTTTAATTGTGAAGGGGAACAGACACTGCCTAGACTATCAGACGAAGTAGTACATAAATGATTAACAGAATCCCCCTCTGTTTTTGGTCTATTCAATGAATCCATTTGTCTCTCTGGGTTCCTATCTTTCTCAGTGGATCCATTAATACTAAAACTAAATTGATCAGTTTGTCTGTTTTCATTATCCAGTGGACAGCTAAAAGAATCCATGGGAGGTTGACTATTATAATTATTATAATCCTGAAAACCACCTTGTAATGTCCTTTTATCACAGTTATGCATTACAGCTACAACAAGAACATTCTTCTCATCTGGTAGACAAGTTAGCTTTCCACATTTCTTCTCTCGCACTTCAACAGCACTGCATTGATTGTCCTGATTATAGTTTCTTTTAATTAACTGGTCTTCTGCAACAGCAGCATTTTCATCTATCCACATTGTGGCAATCTCTGGATTTAAACTACAGTCTTGTTCATTCGCACATTGATCTCCTCCTCCCCTGTTCAGGGGAGCTGAATGAGCCAGGGAAAAGACTTTGAGCTGTGGTTGTGACTCATTAGAAACTGCAAGTTCATTCACACTGGCCAGTGCAGGGTTAAATGATAGTTGGTGAGAAGAGGGATCTAGAATCCTATTCCACTTTGTGTCTAATAAAGTAGGAGAAATTGTTTCATCTGAAAAAAATAAATAGTTATAATAAATTTACTGGTAACACTGAGAAGTTACTAGGACTATTTTAATCAACATTTCCAACCATATTCTGAAAATCAATACTTCTAGAATATGAAGGTATCTAATTTTTGGCTAGGAATAAGAGATTATACTTAAGACAATTCCCTATAATTATAGCCTGCAGCCATAACACTGTGGCATCCCATCCTGCTAGATCTCAGAAGCTAAGCAGGGTCAGAACTGGGTAGTACTTGGATGGGAGACTGCCTGGGAACACTAGGTACTGTAGGCTTGGGAGAAGGACCTGGCAACCCACTCCCAAAAAGTAATCAGCCATTGAAAACCCTATGAATAGCAGAGAAGCACAATAGTGTTTTGTCTGTTGTACAAAGGGTAGCAATGAGTCAGACACTGACTCAACAGCACCTAACAACAACAACAACAACTATAATTATATGTAATCAAATGGTACTTTCTCCGAATATTTTAAACAACAGAAGAATTCTACCTCAATCTTATAACACAATTAAATTGATCTCCTGGGTCTCCACTGACTCAGGAGAGGGGACAGCATTCTTGGACTGTCTGTGTAGAAAGCAGGGTATGGATAACTGAACAATTGTAATGACATAGTAATTGAATAGGAAGGAAAATGAAGGAACTTTCTGTGCAGACTAAATGCTCTATAACCTATATCATAACTTGAGATGTGAGTTGCATGGACACCTCCACCTCACAAAATGTACAGGCATGCAGGCAGATGCCCATAGTCCCACCTACTTGGGAGGCAGAGGTTTGAGGACTGCTTGAGCCCACAAGTTCATAAACCAGCCTAGGCAACACAGTGAGACTCTGTCTCAAAACAAAACAAAACAAATATCTATTATATTTAATTTAGGTGCCTGTTTATATCATTATCTGAGAACATTTGGCAAAAATTCATTTCTTATTAAATCAACCAACTTACAGTCTATCAAGCATAATTTCATATATTTGTTAACTTTTTAGCAGATCATAACTATGATAGCTAAGCTATCCTCCCAAGCTATAGTGCTATTGTATATGTCTAAGTAAATTTAATAGGAAATAATACATTTAGTGCCTTTTCTGCTTTCTTCCTTCACTAACTGGTAATCAATGTACAGAAATTATGCAGATATATTTGTAACACTCATCTTTAATGCACCCATAGCACTTTGGCAATATTTTTATTATGGCTACTATACTATTATACAATGACTTATTTACATTCTTGTTCATCCACTGAATGATTTCTGAAGGCAGAAACTATTTCATTCCATCAATATAAGTACTATGTAGTAGGTGCATAAGTGAGTCTAAGTAAAAGCACTAGATTTGTGGTACATAAAGATTAAATGATAGCTTGTGCCTCTGCAAAGTACATAATATAGTTGGGTAAAATAAGGTATAGATATGATATATATGATCACCTAATTAGCAAGACAAGAGTAGCATATGTATTTGAAAACTATTATGTAAGAATTGAAAATAAATTTAAAATAAAGGAGAAAGGTATTTTTCCAGAGTGAGATAAGAGAGCTTGAATTCATAGAGGCAGAAAGAATGGACTAGGCTTCAAAACATTTTATTTAAGTTTGGAAAAGAAAGTATTTGTAAGTAGAAGAACAAGGAAAAGCACAGCCCCAAACACAAGGATTTAAGAGAGCAATAAGTAAACCAGTTTGAGCTGAAAAAATAATTAGGATAGGAAAGTAGTGAAAAGAAGCTACAAAAAGCAGATTGTAAAGCATCAGATTGTGTAACTGGTTTAATATCCTTTGAATTACTAAGGCCTAGGTTTAAATCCAAATTAGGGCTAGTGCAGATTTGAGATTTAATAATATGGATTTCTTTAAAAAAAGAAATCATATTTCCAAGCTGGTTCCTAAGAAATAAAAAAAAGATACACTTCTTATAAGGATATTTAATAATATCCAAACAGAAATGGTTGGCTTTTAATTGCTTCATTATTCAATCACCTATTAGCGAGGCATAATATTAATTTCTTTGTGTCATCACAGTCCTCTAAAGAAGAAAATAAAATAATAAAATGAGAAATCATTTCATTTACAGAATATTCTTTAAGGTACCAAACTAGAAGTGGTAGTTTTTAATGCAACTGGTACTGAGAATGAAAAAAACTAGTTCAAACAAAAGAAACACATAGTTACAACCAAGAAGCTAGTTTTGGAACTCCTTCTAAAGGAGTTTTTTTTTTAAAGCACTCTGAAGTATGAAAAAAAACAGTAAATGTTTAAATTTTTAAAATTTATTACAGTAAAAGACATATTGCCATTGTTGTTAGGTGCTGTCATGTTGGGTCCAACTCATAGTGACACTTGTAGGGTTTTAAATGGCTGATTGTTTTTGGGATTGTTTCAGGAGTAGATTGGCATGTCTTTCTCCTGATTTTGTGGTGCTAGGGATCAAACGGAGGGCCTCACAGAGCACAGAGCAGCACTCTACCAATCCTAACTCATATGTTGCCATTGTTTTTGTTGTTGTCATTGTTGTTAGGTGCCATCGAGTTGTTTCCGCCTCATAGTGACCCTCATAGGGTTTTCAGTGGCTGTTTTGGGATTGACTTGAGAGTGGATTGCCACATCCTTCTCCTATTTTTGTGGTGCTAGGAATGGAAACTGGAACTGCAGAGACTGCAGAGTGGTGCTCTACCAAATGAGCTAAATCCCAGACCCTTGTACATATATTACTATTAATCCCCCTCAAACACTCCCTTGGCTTTGAACACACATATCCCAGTGTTTTTGTCACTTTTTTTTTTTTTTTTTACTTTTCATTACTAGGGAGTTGAACCTGGGGCCTCAGGTATGCTTTTTCCAAGCACTCAACCACTGAGCTGTACTCCTGGCCCATTTTTTACTTTGTATTTTAAGACAGAGTCTCTCTGAATTACACAGGCTGCCTCTGGTCTCAAACATGCAATCCTACTGCCTCCACCTCCCAAGTATGTGGGATTAAAGGAGATTAAAGGGATGCACCACTGTGTCAGGCTGATTTTGCTTTTTTCTTTTCTTTTCTTTTCTTTCTTTTTTTTTTTTTTAGGTACTGGGGAGGGAAAGTTGAATCCAAGGCCTTGCATATATATTTTAACGTGCTCTACTTCTGGGCTGCACCTCCAGTCCTCCTTCTTTTCTTTTTTTTTCTTTCTTTCTTTTCCTTTCTTTTCCTTCCCTCCCTCCCTCCCTCCTTTCTTCCTTCCTCTCCCTTTCTTTCTTTTTTCTTCCTTCCTTCCTCCCTTCCCCTCCTTCCTTCTCCTCTCCTTCCTCTCTCTCTCTCTCTCTCTCTCCCCCCTCCCCGCCTCTCTTTCTTTCTCTCTTTCTTTCCACAGAATCTCCTGAAGTTATGCAGACTGCCTCTGGCCTTTAACTCACAATCCTCCTGCCTCCACCCTCATGAGTTACTGGGATGATAGTCACACACCACTGCACTCACTCTCGTTTTTGCCACTTTCTGAAGCAGTTCTGGAAGTCCTCTTTTTTCATGAGTGCCTTTAGTTTCATCTTCCTTCATGTCAATGCTCTCTGTCACAAATCAGTCCTGGTAGGGCAATTTCTGTCAAATAAAAATATTATGGTGTGTCCTCATCCACTTTGTTCACTAGATCTGGCACCATGTGACTTCTGACTCTCCAAAAGTCAAAATGACCATGAAAGGTAAATGTTTTGAATTGATTCAGGATAGTGAGGCAGCCACAACAACGCAACTAAAGATACTCGTGAAAGATGACTTCCAGAACTGCTTCAGAAAGTGGCAAGAATGATGGGATAAATGTGTTTGAAGCTAGAGGTGAGAGTTTTGAGGGAGATTAATGGCAATGTATCTTTTACAGTAATGACTTTCTTTCTAATTTAAACATTTCACCCTATGTTTGGATCACACTTCCTATTTCCTAAGATATTTTTACAGATTTAATAAAAACTGTACTGTAGAATAACTATAAACAAAGTACCCTACTAGAATCTACAGAAGTCACAAAAAGACTAACGCAATCAAATAATAGTTTTGTTTGAATCATCAGTATTCTGGAAGTATAGTATTCACATGATTAGGTATAACATTTGTCTAGATATCTCATGTCTTAAATAACTGTGATACATAGAGGGCTAAAGTGAAAAAGTGTTAAGAAAATATATGTATAAATGGTTGAAATTCAGAGGATAATAAACCTTGTGGCTCAGTATGTAAAAAGATCCAACAAAATCCCAAATCATTAAATTTCACATTTATATGAACCAGGAACAAGTCTAACAATATAGGCTGGTGTTGGGTCATCTACTACAAAATACAAGGAAAACTGGCCATCCTACATATCCTTCCTTTTTCTTTTCCCTCTTTATCCACATGATTTCATATTATATGTAACATGTATTCTAACACAGTCCCAAAATAACAAAATCAAAACTAATCTTTCTGCTGAACTGTTTATCAAAAAAAAAAAAAAAAAAAAAAAAAAAAAAAAAAAAAAAAAAAAAAAAAAAAAAAAAAAAAAAAAAAAAAAAACCTGAATCACTGCTTATATTGAAGGTTTGGAGATTATTACTAAAATCCCATGCTTTAGGTGAAGATATATCACTTTGTAAATGTGTCACATGCCATTCTGTTAGAAACAAGAACATGGGGGGAAGGGTGAGGTGAAAGAGGTTTTGTTTTGTATTTTTTTAAGGCTGAATCTCACTATGTAGCCCAGGCTAGCCTCAAACTTGCAATCCTCCTACCTAAGTCTCCTGAATGCTGGGATTATAGGCATGGGCCACCACATCTGGCTGAAAAAGATTTAATTATGTTTATCTACTCAAGTCAAATTGAGAGGGGAATTTAGGGAAAAGGATACCATAAATGAAGTAAATCTTAAGCAGTCATTTCTAGACTGAAACTTGAGAATGTATAATTTAATTAACTATTTTGGCAACTACTTGAAAATGTAAATCTTTTAACATCAGGTTTAAAATATATCTTTACTTTATTGAGCAATCAGTACATAAGAAGCTGTTTTCTTAGTGTTGGTAATACAAGCACACATTCTAAAGCTTTTCTTAGCCATAAACTGGGTCATATAGGGTAAGGAGAATTCAGGCTCTAGTATCACATTGCGTGGATTCTAACTCTGTCACTTCTCAGCAAGGTAACTTCGGGGAAGTTGCTTAATGCTTCCGTGCCTCTACTCTTCAGGTCTATCTTCATGGGATTGTATTAAACATTAAATGATATAATTCATGTAAATATCTGATATAGAGTGCAAAAAATGTTATTTCTTCCTCTAGATATTAGTATA
Source organism: Pedetes capensis (assembly GCA_007922755.1). Classification (NCBI taxonomy): domain Eukaryota; kingdom Metazoa; phylum Chordata; class Mammalia; order Rodentia; family Pedetidae; genus Pedetes; species Pedetes capensis. The sequence continues at coordinate 12,893 of VMDO01025144.1, read as the reverse complement.
TTATTAGTTTATTATTATTATTGTCATTAAGTCAACAAATCTGATATTATTTTTTAAAGTACTGTCTCCTATCTTTACATTCTCTTTAATCTTCACATTCTCTTTATCTTCACATTCTCCTATCTTCACATTCTCTTTATCATAAAATCAAATGGATCCATCAACCTAAATTCTTACCTTCGTTTTGTTCAAATTCATCTAACACCTTGTCCAGGTTGTAAGCTTCTGCTTGGAAGTAATTCTCCATCAGTGAGGAAACACCACTTAGAGATTTGTTTAAACCTAAAAAGTAGATCAAATTTGTATGACACTCTGAATTATAAAAATATAAATCTTCAGTATACAAGGATAAAAATCTCATAAATCAATGCAGACAATGTTAAACAATAAATGCTGTCATCGCACTGGGTATACTATAAAATCTTTAAGTTAAGAAAGTCTAGACACCTATAAACTGACACTCATCAAAATGCAGTTAGCCCCCCAATTATCTGTGGGTTCTGCAACTGCAGATTAAATTGATCACTGACAGAAAACATTAAGGAAAAAAACCTGCATTTGTACCGAGCAGAAAGACATTTTTCTTGTCATTATTCCCTAAACAACACAGTGTAAAAACTATTTACCTAATATTTACATTATAATATTTATATTATATTAGGGGTTTTTTGGGGGGCTACTTGAGGGTTCTGAGAAGCTGGACTTTATGAGGAAGAACGAGGCATCAAGATCAGAGGAAGACTCATTAACAACCTGTGTTATGCAGATGACAACTCTGCTTGCTGAAAGTGAAGAGGATTTAAAACATGTACTGATGAAGATCAAAGATCATAGCCTTCAATATGGGTTACGACTAAACATCAACAAAACAAAAATCCTTACGACTGGGTCAGCACACAACTTCACAATAAATGGAGAAAAGATGGAGGTTGTCCAAGATTTTGCTTCACTTGGCTCTATAATCAACACCCGTGGAAGCAGCAGTCAAGAAATCAAAAGACGTATTGCTCTAGGAAAAGCTGTGGCAAAAGATCTCTTTAGAGGATTGAAAAGCAAAGATGTCACATTGAAGACGAAGGTGCGTCTGACTCACGCCATGGTATTTTCAGTGGCATCATATGGTGGTGAAAGCTGGACATTGAACAAAAGAGACAGAAAAAGAATTGATGCTTTTGAATTGTGGTGCTGGAGACGCCTATTGAATATACCAGGGACTGCCAAAAGAACCAACAAATCTGTCTTAGAAGAAGTGCAACCAGAGTGCTCTTTGGAAGCAAGAATGGCCAGACTGCGTCTTACATATTTCGGACATGTAGTCAGGAGAGAACAATCCCTGGAGAAGGTCATCATGTTTGGGAGAGTGGCAGGTCAACGCAGAAGAGGAAAACCCTCCACCAGATGGATTGACACAGTGTCTGCAACAATGGGCTTAAACATAAATAAGATCGTTTGCCTGGCACAGAATTGGCAAGTGTTCCGATCTGCTGTACATAGGGTCGCTATGAGTCGGACTCGACTCGATGGCACCTAACAACAACAACAACAACTTGGGGGTTGAATCCAGGCCCTCACACATACTTTGCAAGTGCTCTACTACTGGGCTGTACCCTCAGTTCATTTTTAATTTTTTTTTCTATTTTGAGTCAGGGTCCTGTTAAGTTATATAGGCTGCCACTGGCTATGAACTTGTGATCCTCCTGCCTCATCCTCCTGAATCGCTGCCAATACAAGTATGCACTACTGTGTCCAGCTTTGTATTAGGTTTCATAAGCAATATAGAGATAATTTAAAGTGTACAGGAGGATATGCACAGGTTATGTGCAAATAATGAACTATTTCATATGAACAGACTCAAGTATTCATGGATGTGGTAACTGCAAGGCTCTTGGAACCTACAGGTGTCCTAGAACCACTCCTCCATGAACACCAAGAGACAACTGCAGTACTAAACATAGAAGGCAGACTTGCTTGTTCAATAGAACCTGCTTCAAAAAACAAACTTCAGATGTCAGGAAGGGAATCATTTAGATTGGAGCAAAATTACATCTCTCTTGGAAAAAAAACTTTCAGAACTTTTGTCAAATGACAATGACAGGAAACTTCCAGCATGGAGTAAGGACTATTAGTTCCAAAATTCTAATAATGGCTCTGGTTATTCTTTTTAAATATCTTCAAGTACGATTTCTAAGTTTCCCATAGTGTCAACTGATCTAAAATCATGTTGGGGCATATATACTATGTGGGCCTACTATTTAACAGAATGATAAAAGTGCACTGTTGTTGCTGTTGTTAGCAGGGGTTGAATAAATGAGGTTATCATTTTTATAAATCCATTATCAGGTTCTCCATGCTTGTCTATTTCCTTAATTTCTCAAATTTTTCTGCTTGGCTTCTTATTGATATATATGGGAAGAACAACAGATTACAATTTCCCCAAAAAGTCTGAGAGAGGAAACCACACACACACACACACACACGCACACACACACACACACACACACACACACACAAAAAAAAACCGGAAAATCAGAAATGTAATATCCTGTCATTACAAACTTTAAGTCAAATATAGAAAGTGGTGAATCTTTTTGGGTTTATAGCATTTCTTCTTCTCTGAGGTATATAAAAGTGTCTGTATTATTTCTCTCATTTTATGACAAAATAAACTCAGGGAATTTAACTGACTTATTCAAGTATTCCCCCGTGATTACTCATTTAGTCAACTTTTATTTATTGATACGATCCTCTTAGGTTGTCTATATTTAAGTAGACAAATAAGCTACATGATTTATGAATACTTTTTTAAAATTGTTTTTTGCCTCATTACTTACAATTCAAAAACATTTTTAAAAATATGTCATTTCACTTTGACAAAGATTGCACAACTTAGGCAAATGCTAAGAGCAAATGAAATTTCTCACAAAATACAAACTAATACATTTAATATATACGTAGAACACTTAACAGCATTTTATAATTGTTATATAAAAATATTAGTAAGTAATCATATTAACATATTTGTTGTACATCTACTAGGTACAGGGTATTATAATCAAGTTTCAGACATCATTCATAACATCAAGAAGCTTATAATTCAGTTCATGGTAAACAGTGTTAAGTAAGAAAATTTAAACAATAAAATGATTTTAATAACAACTCAGCACAAAAGAAGCAATATATCATCACATACTCTGTGATTAATTTGTCAGATAAAATTAATAGATAAGTGCTACAGAGTAAGTTATAGGCTGGGTTTAGGCTGGTTGGTAAAGTGTTGCTCTGCGTTCTCTGAGGCCCCTTGTTGGGCCGGACTCAATGGCACTTAACAAGAAACAGAGGAAGTATTACAGAAATTGAAGAAGCTTTTTAAGTTCGTCATATTTCTTTGTGCTTAAGAGCTTAAATATCATTTTAAATTATTCTCTAAACCCTAGGAAAGGTTATGTCAACCCTTATAATCTCTGACAGAACCCTATCTTTTCATTTATAACATTTATCACCATTTATAAACATGTATCAAGCCTATAGCCATACCGCTGTGCAGTCTGATCCCTTCAGATCTTGGAAACTAAGCACAGTCAGGCCTAGTTAGTACTAGGATGGGAGACCGCCTGGGAACACCAGGTGCTGTAGGCTTGGGAGAAGGACCTGACAACCCACTCTCACACAATCAGCCATTGAAAACCCTATGAACAGCAGAAAAGCACAAAAATAGAATTTCGTCCATTATACACAGGGTCATTATGAATCGGACACCAACTAAGGCACCTAACAACAACAACATAAATATGTATCAGTGTGACTACTTGATTAATGTTAGGCTCTCTTACTAGTCTATATGTACCAAAAATGTACTCATTACACTATGTTCACAATGTACCCCAGTGATTAGCACAGAACTTGAAGTGGTATATATTCAATTAATATTTGTGGAATGAACATATTAACAATGTGTAAACAGTTGGTCAATAATTTGTACTGAACTCCAATAAAAATGACTGACTCACAGCTTAGATCCCTACCAACAGATGAATGGATATAAAAAAAAAAAGGCAGTATGTATATACAATCAATTTTTCTTGTTGCTGTTATAGGTGCCATTGAGTCAGGTCCGACTTATAGCGACCCTATGTACAATATGCCTGCAGCTGTAGCCCTGTGGTATACGATCCTGTCAGATCTCGGAAGCTAAGCAGGGTCAGGCCTGGTTAGTACCAGGATGGGAGACCGCCTGGGAATACCAGAAGCTGTAGGCTTGGGAGAAGGACCTGGTAACCCCCTCCCAAAAATCAATCTGCCATTGAAAACCCTGTGAACAGCAAAGAAGCACTGACAACAGTGTTTCGCCTGTTATAAAGAGGGTGGCTATGAGTCGGATACTGACTCGACGGCACCTAACAACAACAACAATGTACAACATAATGAAACACTCTCTAACACTGTGCCAGGCACACAATCTTTTGTAAGTTTAAGACCATTGGTGCAGATATTATGTCAATCCACCTAATTGAGGGCCTTAGTTTTTGTTGACCTGCCACTTTCCCAAACATGATGTTGTTCTCCAAGGATTAGATCCTTCTGACTACAGTCCAAAAGACATATGTAAGATGCAGTCTAGCCATTATTGCTTCCAAGGAGCACTCTGGTTGCACTTTTTCTTGAGAGATCCGTTTGTTCTTTTAGCAGCCCATGGTATATTCAATGTTCATCTCCAGTACCATAATTCAAAAGACTCAATTCTTCTTCTATCTCCCTTATTCAATTTCACAACCAGATTTCACACCCATATGATGCAACTGAAAATACCATGGCATGAGTCAGGTGCACCTTCATCTTCAATGTGACAACTTTACTTTTCAATATTTGGAAGAGGTCTTTTACAACACTTTTTCCCAAGCAATGTGTCTTTTGATTTCTTGACTGCTGCTTCTGTGGGTGTCGATTATAGAACCAAGTAAAGTAAAATCTTAGACAACCTCAATCTTTTTTCCATTTATCATGAAGTTGCTTACTGACCCAGTTGTAAGGATTTTTGTTTTCTTGATGTTGAGGTGCAACCCAGACTGAAGACTGTGCTCTTTTACCTTCATCAGCAAATGTTTCAAATCCTCTTCTTTTTTAGCAAGCATAGTTTTGTCATCTGCATAACAAAGGTTGTTAATGAGTCTTTCTCCAAGTAGGATGCTGCATTCTTCGTGAAGTCCATCTTCTCAGATTATTTGCTCAGCATAGAGATTGAAGAGGTATGGCAAAAGGATATAGCCTCATTGCACAGCTTTTTTTACTTTAAATCAGGCAGTGTTTCCTTGTTCAAAAGACTGCCTCCTGGTCCATGTACAGATTCCTCATGAGTACAATTACGTGCTCTGGTATTCCCATTCTTCTCAACGTTATTCATAATTTGTTGTGACTCACACAGTCAAATCCTTTGCATAGTCAAAAAAAAAAAAACATGGATAGATATCTTTCAGTATTCTCTGCTTTCAGCTAACATCTATCTGACATCAGCAATAATGTCCCTGGTTCCACGCCCTCTTCTGAATCTGCCTTGATTTTCCAGTAGTTCCCTGTCTATATACTTTCCATCTTGGCTCTCCACCATATATTAGGACAATACTATTCAAAGTGCCAGTCCTCAAGAAGAATACAGATCCATGCGCTGCTTAAAGACTTTTTAGCAAAAAAAAAAAAGGTGGTTGAACTAAATGGAACTTCGTATATCTCATCTGGATCAATAACAGCTCAAGAAAGACATCTGGCTGGTGGTCCATACTCTGATTAGCACTGCCCTAAGGTATAGCTAGGGGCTGGGATTTAGCTCAGTTGGTAGAGCGCTGCACTGCAGTCTTTAAGGTCTCAACTTCGATTCCCAGCACCGCAAAAATGGCAGAAGGACCTGGCAATCCACTCCCAAGGCAATCCCGAAACAGTCTGCCATTGAAAACCCTATGAGGGTCACTATGAGTTGGATACCGACTCGACAGCACCTAACAAAAACAACAAGGGCATAGCTCTTTGACCTACTTCATCAAAGTTGGGTGACAACCATATCTAGGTTGAAATAGTAAGAAGACAAAAGATAGAGTTAGTTGTTGTTGTTAGATGCTGCCGAGTCAGCATCCGACTCATAGTGACCCTCATAGGGTTTTCAATGGCTGACTGTTTCGGGACTGCCTTGGGAGTGGATTGCCAGGTCCTTCTCCCATTTTTGCGGTGCTGGGAATTGAACTCGGGACCTCAGAGACTACAGTGCAGCGCTCTACCAACGGAGCTAAATCCCAGCCCCAAAAGATAGAGTAGGCACACTCAAATCTAGTAAAAATAGAGAACTAGAAGAGGCACACATCATTTCTGCTTGCATTCCTTTAGTCACACAGTCATACTGAGCTATAAAGAAAACTGACTGGACTGTCACATCCCAGCTGCAGCAGGGAAAAATGGATTTTGGTGGATATGGATAGTTTTGCTACAGTGGGTGGAAAATTTCCTAAAGAGGAAATGCCTGAAGGGTAAGATTTTACCATGTGAAGCATAAAAGTCACTATCTTCTCACACTTCCATGTGACAAGGCTAGGAGACAAGAAATAGCTTGCTAGCTAGGCACCATAGCACATGTCTGTAATCCTAGCAACCTGGGAGGTTGAAGTAGGAGGATCCAAAGTTCAAGGGCAAAGGCAGCCTAGTAAAATGGTAAGACCCTGTCTCAAAATAAAAATGAAAAAGGAACTGGGTGTACAGCTCATCAGTAAAGCACTTAGCTAGCCTATGTGAGGCCCTGGATTCAATTCTGTAATAGTGAAAGAAGAGAAAGAAAGAGAAAGAGAAAGAGAAAGAGAAAGAGAAAGAGAGGAGAGAGAGAGAGAGAGAGAGAGAGAGAGAGAGAGAGAAGGAGAGAGAGAAGAAAAAGAAGCAGCAGCAGGAGGAGGAAGAGAAGAGAAGGACAAGGAAGAGGAGGAAAGGGAGGAGGAGGTAGTGGTGGTAGAGGAGGAGAAAGGAGAAGGAGCAGAGGAAGACAATGAGGATGAGGCATGGAGGGAGGATGAGGAGAAAAGGAGGAGGAAGAAGAGGAAGGAAGAGGAAGAAGAGGAAGAGAAGGAGGAGGAGGAGGAGGAAGAGGAAAAGGAGGAGGGAGGGAGGCAGGGAAGGAGGGGGAGAGAGGAAAGAAAAGAAGAAAGAGCTTACTTATTGTTTACCCTAAAGTTTTGGTGAAGACATCACCACTACCAAGTGCCTCTACTCCACACTCAACTGAAGAAAAAAAAGAGCTCAGTTTCCTATAATACACTGCTAAGTCCCATGCCTTTCTTCAGAACTTATATGAAAAACCAGAGAATTTAGCCAGACAATGTAACATTCTTTGTGAATGATATGCTCAGTTTCTGAAACCACTCTTACCCACACAACCTACCACCATTCTCTCTACCCCTTAAATAACCACAAGACTTGCGAAAAAAATCAAATGACTCCTAACTAGGAAAAATTAAAAATTCCTGCTCTGTAAGGATAAAATGGGCTGGGATTTAGCGCAGTTGGTAGAGCGCCGCTCTGCAGTCTCTGAGGTCCTGAGTTCAATTCCCAGCACCACAAAATGGGAGAAGGACATGGCAACCCACTCCCAAGGCAATCCTGAAACAATCAGCCATTGAAAACCCTCTGAGGGTTGCTATGAGTCGGATGCTGACTTGAGGGCACCTAACAACAACAACAAGGATAAAATAATAAAATTAATAAAATACGTCTCTTCTGCTGGAAATTAATGTTCTTCACAACTAGTCTAACAATACAAAATAAAATAATACAGTTAAATCTATATTTCTGATTCCCTATCTCCAGATTAGTTTGAATTGGATCATGCTCTTACATAATGACTTGTTGTTGTTGTTAGGTGCCATCGAGTCAGTATCCGACTAATGGCGACCCTCGTAGGGTTTTCAATGGCTGATTGTTTCGGGATTGCCTTGGGAGTGGATTGCCAGGTCCTTCTCCCATTTTTGTGGTGCTGGGAATCGAACTCGGGACCTCAGAGACTGCAGAGCGGCACTCTACCAACTGAGCTAAATCCCAGCCCCTACCTAATGACTAAGAAACATAAATGACATTAATTTGGGAAATACATCACTATTTTCCCCTAACACTATTCTTCAAATCCATGTTCTTTTTCAGGATGAAATTATCTATGATGAAGGCAGCAGTATGTTGATTCTAAAAGGGAAGAGCCAGCACTGGTAGAGAAATTAGTGTTGTGGACATACTTGAACAATAGTTTTAAAATACTCTCTTGCTTTGGATTAAAGTCAAATCCGTTTTAAAAAACTGTGCTGCTGATTTGACAAGAGATGATGTTATAAAATTAAGCAAGCAGCACCTATACATTGGCATTATTTTCTAAAGATCGAGTTGTTAGCTGGGCGCAGTGGCGCATGCCTGTAATCTCAGCGGCTCGGGAGGCAGAGGCAGGAAGATCGCAAGTTCCAGACCAGAAGCTGTCTGAGTAACTTAGCGAGACCCTGTCTCAAAAAGTTAAAAAATGGGCTGGGGGCACAGCTCAGTGGTCCAGCACTTGCAGAGCATGCAAGTGCGAGGCCCTGGGTCCAACCCTCAGTACCACCAAAAAAAAAAAAAAAAAAAGATCAAGTTGTTTTCTCAAGTTTAATCTCTTTAAAGAAATAAGAACACTAGTTATCTTACCTTTTTCCCCTTACACATGTGATAAGGAAAAGACTTCTCTGTGCTTACTCATGATGCTTGCTGCACCAACAGCCAATCCTGCTGATTCAGTATGCTCTGCTTGATCCTAAAGTGGGGAGGAGGGGAAAGTGCTTATTATTATTTTCATCCTATAAAGTGCTTATTATAATTTTCATCCTATAAACTTATAATAGCCAGACATATAAGTAATGGAGCTTAATAGTAAATTACAATTACATTTTCAGATGCAAAGATCTGGTCAGCATGGAAGACTGCTGCAGCACACAAATTTAATTGTCTAAGAAGGCCAAATTGGGAGAAGGACCTGGCAACCCCCTCCCAAAAATCAGTCTGCCATTGAAAACCCTATGAACAGCAGAGAAGCACTGACAATAGTGTTTCCCCTGTCGTACAGAGGGTCGCTATGAGTCAGATAATGACTCAACGGCACCTGACGACAACAACAACAACAACAACAACAACAAGGCCAAAAGTGAAATGTGCTGAGAAAGAGTTAAGAATTTCTGTATGCTCATTTTCAGTGGATAATACACAGTGAAATAGTGACAGCAGGCTCTTTCTATTCAATTATGTTAAGCATGTTAATTCACAAAAATATCATTTATTTTATATGACAATAGGCCCTCTAAGAATCCAACCCTAAGAAAATTGATGCTTCAGAACAATGTCCTTAGGTACATTTTCCCTATACATACAGAATTCTTAACATTAAGTTTTAAAAGGTCCCTGTTGAGATTTTTATTTCCAAACAACTGTTTTTCCTCCAGATGGAGTCCTTTTGCGTTCCAGTCATCCTTCATTACTTACAAGCAATGGATCTAATGTACCAATATATTACCCTTTACTGTTAATGGTATGCAAAAGACAGTTTCCTCAAAGGTGACTTCCTTATAAATATATAATATCCATGAAGTTATAATAGTCCAACTTCAATGCCTCTAAATTTGCTTAGAAATAATGTAAAATTTCTTGGGGAGTTAATTCAGCCTTAACAAGATTAGTAGTTGAAACTAATCAGAACAAAACTAAGATTAAGACTATCATATTATCAGTATAAAATGTTTAACATATAATCATAGTATTTTCAGGACAAGCAAGTATCTTAGAGAAATGTAATGAACACCATTTAACTTTAAAGACAAATAGAGGCACCAGAAGAAATTCCTTGATATTATTAGATACTCCATCATCTAATATAAAAATGATATACTTAGAAAGTAAGAAAAATACCTAAAATACAAGTTTCAGAGAATAAAAAATACAGAATGAAAATCACGGGTAATGGACTTTGCTGTCTTCAAGAACTTGAAAATTATATACATGTTATGCTATACTTTAAGTGAGAAGAGCTATTGATGCTAAGAAACAGACTTACATCTATCAAACTACTGATCATCAGGGTTATATGAGGCAACGTATCAAGGTGAAAATGAGAATGATGCAAAACTGGGATCCCTCTCTTCAGTGCCTAGCACTGAAGATCTTGTTAAACAAATAAAATTAATTCTATAGATTCAATGTCAAATCCTGTGTTTGTCTATACTTACTTATTTTTACTTTTTTAATGTATGAGGCAAGTACAATAATGTAATAGTTAATTTTATGTGTGTCTGTGATCGCTAATTATATGTTAAACAAACTGGGATATGGGGAACCCAGATTAACACTATTTCTGGGTGTGTCTAAGTGTTTCTGTATGAGATTAGCATTCAAATTGGTGAACTGAGTAATGAAGACTACTCTCCTCAATATAAGCAGGCATCATTCAATCTATTGATGACCTGAATAAATCAAAAGATGAAGGAAAGGAGAATTTTCTCTCTCTCTCTTTCTCTCTCTCTCTGCGTGCGTGCGTGCGTGTGTGTGTGTGTGTGTGTGTGTGTGTGTGTATGTGTGTCTGGTTTATCTAGGACATTAGTCTTCTCCTGCCTTCAGACTGCCTCCAGTCTCAGAACTATACCACCAGTTTTCCTGGGTCTCTACCTTGCAGACAGCAGATCATGAAACTTCTACGTTTCTATAATTATATGAATCAATTCCTTATAATAAATTTCCATATACACACAATCATGCATCCCTTAATTACAAGGCTGTGTTCTGGTGATTGTGTTGTGTGACCACCACAGAGTTTACTTACACAAACTAAGATAGTTATGGCATCATTAGATGATATAATCTTATGATACCACACTTACATATAGGGTCCATTGTTGACTGAAACATCATTGTGTGGCACTTGAGTATGTGTATATATGTATACACACACACACACACACACACACAATCTATATACTATTGGCTTAGTTTCTTTAGAGAATCATGACAAATACAAGTAATAGTATAAAACCTTCTCAAACACCATAGGTTTCATTCTACTAGAATTATATTCCTTTGATCTTCCAGACTCAGCTGGTAAAGCCTCAATTCTGGCTAAGTACAATGGTGTACTTATTCCATACATCCCCCCAAACAGCTGAAATGTGGCTGGAGAAAAATCATACAAGATGGTGCCTGGTCTCAATGCTATATTTATGATATCACACTACATTTTCCACAGGCAATCAACCTACTTTGATCTGGCACCTCATCTGCTCATCTAATATGCCAGGTATCCTTTAATTCAAAGAATTTTTATTTGGTTCTTCCAGAAAATAAACCTTTAGACTCCTACAATATGAAGAGGAAAATTATTTGGCTACATAGAAAAGAGTACAATATCTGCAAAATGAACCATTCTTTATATTGTCTTCCAACCAATCTGTTTTCAATATCACATCTCACCCAAGCCTTCAGAGATCCCCAAAGTCTCCACATCACAAATTTCTCTAAAGTTCTGGAGGATACCTTCTTGCTGCTCATTTCTTCCTTTTCAGACAAGTAGCTTACAACTTCTTTAGTTTAAAGATCATCATTCTGGGCCAGGCGTGGTGGCATATACCTATAGTCCCAGCAGATTGGGAGGCGGAGGCAGGAGGATCGCAAGTTCGAGACCAGAGGCAGTCTGTGTAATTTAGCAAGACCCTGTCTCAAAAAGTAAAAAAAAAAGGGGGGGCTGGGGGTGTAGCTCAGTAGTCCAGCACTTGCAGAGCATGCAAGTGTGAGGCCCTGGGTTCAACCCCGAGTAATGTAAAAAAAAAAAAAAAAAATCATCATTCTTTCCATTTGTTGAAATCTCTAATCCACTGTTATCTCTTCTCCTTTTGTTTCTTATCATTTTAGTGAGAGTTTCATGGAAAAAAGACAGTAAGTATGTATGTATGTTTGTGTATGTGTGTGATTATGTTCAATCCATCCTATTTCATCATAAGTATTAATGCTTGCCTTGGAGAAGTGACATATAATGAAATATATTGGTGCATTTTCCTGTGGTTTAGATATCGTTTCACTGTGTGCCCCAAAGTTTCATGTGTTGGAAGCTTGGTGCTGAGCATGACAAAGGGCCAGGTGATGGATCCTTTAAGAGGTGAGACTACTGAAAGATTCTCAGGACAGTGAAGGAGCTGTCCTTGGAAAGTATTAAAGTAGCTCTCATGGGAACCCTGAGCTCTTACAGGAATGTTGTTATAAAATGAACTTGATCCCTAACTGGCTCTTTGGCTTCTTGCATGGTAATATGATCTCTCCTTCTCACACATACTTCCATCATAATACTATCCACCAAAAGGCCCTGAAAAAAGCCATACCAATGGGACCACCTGATCTTAGATTTATAGCTTCCTAAACTGGGGCCTAGGTAAACCTCTTGTCTTTATAAAATTAGCCTGCCTCAGTTATTTGTTTCAGTAACATGGACTACTATACATTCCTTCTTAAAAGTAGACTTAACGATGCTATTTCTCCAGAAATAAATTAAGAAATAGTTAAGAAAAACAAGGAAGGAAAAAAAATGGAGAGATAAACATATAAATATCAGATGTGAAAAGCAGCATTCCATCACCTCACATAGAGACCATGTTTGTTAAGTAAGAGAAAAATAATCAGGAACTTTTTTTAACCTAGAACGCATACTTTATTCTAACAACCTTTTCAACACCTCTTGATATTACAAAATTTTTTAGAAGGAACAACAGAAATTTAGTACTAAGATAAGAATACAACATAAGATAGTTTAAAATGCCTTAAATACAGTTCAAAATAAATGGTGTGGGGGAGAAATTTATAGAATTCTTTCAATAATACATTTA
>VMDO01025143.1:0-28677 GCA_007922755.1 Pedetes capensis | reverse complement strand
TCCTTCTCCTTCCCCTCCCCTTCCTTCTCCTCCTCCTCCTCCTCCTTCTTCTTCCCCTCCTCTTTCTTCTCCTCCTCCTCCTTCTTCTTCCCCTCCTCTTTCTTCTCCTCCTCCTTCTCCTTCTTCTTCCCCTCCTCTTCCTCCTCCTCCTCCTTCTTCTCCTCCTCCTCCTTCTTCTTCCCCTCCTCTTTCTTCTCCTCCTTCTCCTTCTTCTTCCCCTCCTCTTCCTCCTCCTCCTCCTTCTTCTTCCCCCCTTCCCCTTCCCCTTTCCCTCTCTCCCCTCCTCCTCCTCCTCTTCCTTCTTTTGTTATTGTTTTTTTGGCAGTGCTGGGGGTTGAACGCAAAGCATCACACATGCTTTTGCAAATTCTCTACCCCTGAGCTGCACCCCAAGCCCATTTATTTTCTACTTTTTTATTTTGAGACAGGGTCTGGCTAGGTTACGCAGGCTGCCTCTGGTCTCGAACTTGTGATCCTCCTGCCTCTGCCTCCCAAGTCCCGGGAATTACAGGCATGCGCCAACACGCCCGGCTTCTTCCTCTTCTTCTACAGCTACTAATGCCACCATGGAGGCCCCATTCTCATGACTTCATCTAATCCTGATTACCTCCTGAAGGCTCTGCCTCCAAACACCACTAACATCATCTCAAGGAGTCAGTCTCCAGCATGTGAACTTCCACAAGATCCATTTAGACCATTGCTGGCTGAGAACCAAAAGCAAATGAAAGGACGCCCCCTCCCCACCCTGCCTGGGCGCTGAGCTGGGAAAGGAGGTTTGCACATGCATGCCTGGTACAGCGGTGCTAAACCTTGAAGCCACAGAGGAGGCAAACAAGATGCCCGGAAGCAGTTGCTCACAGCTGCAAGGTGGGCTCAGCATGTGGATGGGCAAAATACACACGTTTTGATCTCTGAAGAGGGAATGTTCTGATTATTATGAGCACTAGGACATGGGAGGACCTGGCTAAGGGAAGTCTTCTGTCATAGCATAGAGAGAGAGGACAACTAACCTTCCAGAAAGGTTAGTTTTAATCCTAGGCTCCTAGAGTCATGAAAATTTGGACCTTGTGCAAAAGTCTGGGGCAACAGGAAGCAACGAATGGTGGCTGCTGTGTAGCATTATCATTGATCTCATAGTTCATAAGTGAACTTGTATATGTTCTCCCACCAGTTGATACAGCGCCCCAAGGTTCTAGTGCTTCCCATTGTTCGTTTGAGCATGGTAAGACTGAAGGGTGTTTGGTCAGGGTACCGCTGCTGGACATGAGTGGAAGTAGGACATGCCCAGGATTTCCAGCTTCCTCACCTCACGTGACCCGTGTGTCTTCTCACGTTTCTTAGGCACTCTTAGGACGTGATCTTAGCACGAGGAAAGCAGGGGGCGTTAGGGAATCTTGGAGAGGTCCCTGATTCAGAGCGAACGTGGTTTAGGATGGCAAGACCCTGCACGATCGAGATGGACACGTGGTGGGAGTGAAGCAGGGTCATCTGGGGAGCCCCTTTAAGTGGTATCAACTCGAACTTTGTGTGCCTTCAAAGAGATCTTGAGCCCCAGCGGTAACTGTGCCCCTCTCTGGGAGGGAACGCTTAGCATTGAATTCAGAGGAATGGTTTTTCAGCCTGTGGGAATATCTCCATGAAGTCCAGTAGTGGAGGAGGTTGGTGGAGTTGGAAGAGGGTAACTGGGGGCTCAGGGATGTCCGTCCCTGGAGATGTTGGCCATGTGAGATGACCACACGGTGCTGTGGAGTTCTGCTCTAGATCCTGTGCCCAACTCAAAGGCAATGCGGTGGTGCACGCTGAGGTCAAAGTGAAGGAGGGCTTCCTTTATCACCACCATCCCAGAGGGAGAACACAGCACAATGTGAAGTTTGAGAAATCAGAACGGCTGAGTGTGGTGGCACATGCCTGTAATCCCAGCGACTCCGGAGGCCGAGGCAGGAGGATCGCAAGTTCAAGACCAGAGGTAGTCTGCATAACTTAGTGAGACCCTGTCTCCAAAAGTAAAAAAAAAATGGGCTGAGCACGCAGCTCAGTGGTCCAGCACTTGTAGAGCATGCAGGCTCGAGGCCCTGGGTTCAATCCCCAGTACTACAAAAAAGGAGGAGGAGGAGGAAGAGGAGGAGGAGGAGGAGGAGGAGGAAGAAGAGGAGAAGGAGAAACTCAGAATAAAGAGCCTGCTGGGAGAAACTTTCTCACTATGAGTAAGAACTGAATGTAAGCATGAACTAGAAGCAGGGGGTGTCCTGTACCAGTTGTTCCAGGAAAAGACCCTGTTTCATTATCTTTGAAGCGGGGTAGTGGGAAACAGCGTTTCAGAGTACAGCCCTCCACATCCATAGGTTTTGCATCCGTAGATTCAACCAACCACAGACTGAAAATATTTGGAAAAGAAGATTACATCTATGTTGAACATATACAGGTAGTTTCTTGTCATTATTTCCTAAACAGTACAGTCTAACAACTGTTTCCATTGTCTTAGGCATTATAGTAATCTGGAGGTAACTGAAAAGTGTATGGGAGTGAGCTGAGAGGCGCACACCTCTAACGCCAGCAACTCAGGAGGCTGACGCAGGAGGGTCACAAGTTGGAGGCCAGAGGCAGCCTGTGTAACTTAGCAGGACCCTGTCTCCAAATAAAAAATAAAATAAAAATGGGCTGGGAGTACAGCCCAGTAGTAGAGCACTTGCAAAGATTGTGTGAAGTCCTGAGATCCACCCCAAGTACTGCAAAAAAGAAAAGAAAAGAAAAAAAAAAAGAAAGAAAGAAAAGAAGAAAAATGTATGGGAGGATGTATGTAGGTTCTGTGCAAATACGCCATGTTCTAGAAGGGACTTCAGCTTGTACAAGGTTGCATATCTTTTGGAGTCCTGGAACCCTGTGGGTACCGAGGAATTACTTTAGCTCTTCTTTAGAAAGTCACTTCCAGTAGAGTAAGGGATGAGTTGTAAGTCCATTATGTGAGAAAGGACCTTACGGAGGACTGGAATTGGAGGATGTCTACCATATCCAAAAGACCACAGAGATAGGTCGGGGCCACTGTAGGACAGAGCTGTGTCTCTGGCCAAGGGAATGGTGTGTGGATGGGTTGTGCAGTATCTAGGACTTCCCTTCCGAGACCCGCCATGTTTGTTTTAAACCTACTAATGATGAATCAACACTGGGATTTCTGTAACCATTCACAATCTTTGTTCTTCATCTTTTTTTTTTTTTAATTGGTGGTGCTCAGGGGCTGAACCCAGGGCTTCGTGTGTACTTTGCAAGTGCGCTACCACTGAGCTGCACTCCCAGCCCATTTTTTTTTAGTTGTTTACCTTGAGACTGGGTTACACAGGTTGCCCCTGGACCCAAACCTGCGATCCTCCTGCCTCTACCTCCTGAGTTGCTGGGATTACAGGCATGAGCTATCATGCCTGGCTTGTTCTTCATCTTAACCTGTCTATTAGAGTTCTAAAAGTTTGTCAGTTAACTACCTAATTAGGTAATTAAGCTTACTTTTTAGTTTTTAAATAAGTACCAACAAAAAGTAAAATCATGAAAATAAAATTATAGACAGGGTTTTATGCCAAAATTTAAAATTTCCTTCTCTCTGTCCTCCTCAGGGAAAACCACTATGAGGATTTTTTTTTTTGGGGGGGGTTACCCATCTAGAAATTTTAGAGTACATAAAAATACCACCTTTTTTAACTGGGCGTGGTGGCAACATGCCTTTAATCCCAGCAACTCGGAAGGCAGAGGCAGGAGAATCACAAGTTCGAAACCAGGGGCAGTCTGTATAATTTAGCGAGACCCTGTCTCAAATAAAAAAAGTAAAAAAATGGGCTGAGGGTGCAGCTCAAGTGATACTGCTCTTGCAAAGCATGCAAGCGCAAGGCCCTGTGTTCAACCCACAGTACCACACACAAAAAAATACCACGTTTTAATATAAATAGGCTTATGCCTATTTATAGGCTAAGCAGTGCTTTCAAAGAAATCTGTTTGGCAGTGTGCAATGCATAGGAAACTTAATGTTTGTTTTTATGAAGCGTAATCAATGAATATCCACATATCTGCCTGCCACACAAGAATTCATCAGTAGTGCTGTGGTATTGGCCCTTTCTCCACTATTTTGCTTCCCTGTTGTCCCACAGTACCCTGCGCTACCTACTAATCTTTCCTTGCTCTTTTAGGCTGTGTCATTAAACTCGGTCTCATTTTACTCATTAACAATGGTGCCGTGCCATGGGTGGATTTGTTCACGCTGCGTTCTGTCTCTAGGATGGAATCCCTTTGTTTCATGTTGTTGTTGTTGTTGTTGTTAGGTGCCGTCGAGTCGAGTTCAACTCATAGCGACCCTGTGTACAGCAGATCGAAACACTTGCCGATTCTGTGCCAGGCAAACGATCTTATTTATGTTTAAGCCCATTGTTGCAGACACTGTGTCAATCCATCTGGTGGAGGGTTTTCCTCTTTTCTGTTGACCTGCCACTCTCCCAAACATGATGTCCTTCTCCAGGGATTGTTCTCTCCTGACTACATGTCCGAAATATGTAAGACGCTGTCTGGCCATTCTTGCTTCCAAGGAGCACTCTGGTTGCACTTCTTCTAGGACAGATCTGTTGGTTCTTTTGGCAGTCCATGGTATATTCAATAGACGTCTCCAGCACCACAATTCAAAAGCATCAATTCTTTTTCTGTCTCTCTAATTCATTTCAGCATTATATAATGTTTGATCACATTCACATCCAGCAATTCACGCATTCTCCTGTCAGTGGGTGTCAGGGCTGTTTTCTGTCTTGGCTGTCACAAAGCATGCCATTATTAATTTTCTTCAACACATCCCTGGTTTGTAAGTGCAATTTTTCTTGATTAAATAACTAGGGAGAGCATCTGGGTCCCCAAAATTAAATTAATGATCAAATTGACAAGAAAATGTCCTAGTGATTTCCAGAGTGTGTTTGTGCCAACTTACATTGCCATCAGCAGTGAATAAAAATTTCCTTTGAAATTCATGCTGTTTCTCTCCTAACACCTGGCATTATGAGGCTTTTCAATTGTTGCCAGGTTAGGACTGAGGTGCATTTAATGTGCCAACAGTGTTGGGCTTCTTTTCACGTTTGATCATCGTGTTTTGTTGATTGTGAAATGGCTGTTAGTCCCTTTGGCCTGGTTATCTATTGATTGTACTTTTACTTATTGATTTGAAAGCTCTCTGCATATATTCTGAACACCATTGATGTTTTTATGTGCTAAAAATATTACTTCCCAGTTTGTACATTGTCTTTTCATGTTCTGTGAAGTGTCTATTTGAGGACTAGATCTTGCTGATAGTAACATACTGAATACGTGAACCTTGCCCATTGATGGTTAGGGCCTTACACTTAAGATATCCTTCTATATTCTGAGGTCTTAAGTTGCTCCTTTATGTTTTCTCAGTAGTTTTAAAATTATTTGAAATTAATTTTTGTGTATGGCGTAGGAATCAAGAAAGAAAAGTAATACCTAGTACCATTTATACCTGTAGCTATACCACTGTGCCATCCGATCCCATCAGATCTTGGAAGCTAAGTAGGATGGGGCTTGGTTAGTCCTTGGATGGGAGACTGCCTGGGAACACCAGGTGCTGTAGGCTTGGGAGAAGGACCTGGCAACCCATTCCCCTCCCCCCCCCCAAAAAAATCAGCCATTGAAAACCCTGTGAATAGCAGAGAAGCACTAGCAATACTATTTCATCTGTTGTACATAGGGTCGCTGTGAGTCAGACACTGACTTGACAGCACCTAACAACAACAACAGTACCATTTATAGGGGAGAAGGATGCGGCAGTCCACTCCCAAAACAATTCTGACACAATCGGCCAATGAAAACCCTGTGAGGGTCACTATGAGTCGGACTCAACTTGATGGCACCCAACAACAACTGTACCATTTATTGAACAGGCCTTCTTTTCTCCATTGATCTGAAATGCACTCTGTTCTGTGTCACATCTCCACACATTCATGGGTTTGTTTCTATCTCTTTTATGTGTTGTTTTCTTCGCCCACCACTGCATAGATGCAGCTTGCTGTGAATTACTTAGCTCGTGGAGAAGTCTTCCTATTTTCCTTCTCCACCCCTTCCTCCGGAAGGACGTTGCAGCCTCATATGCAGTGGTGTTTGGCTGTTCTTAGGCTTTGTCCTCTTACAAAATTTTAGAATTAATTTATGAAACTTAACAGCAACAGCAAGGGGGAAAAACACAGCAGCAAATACTGTTGAGAATTTGTTTGGCTTGCATTAAGTCTGTAGGTCAATTTTAAAAAATGGCATTTTCTTGTGATGTTGGATCTTCTTATCCATGAACTTTGGATCGTTGTCAGTATATTTATGTCTTCTTACAATTTTTTTCTGTAAACGTTTTGTACTTTACTCTAGATGGTTCTAGCTCACCTTTTGTAGAATTTGTTCCTAGTTACTTTAGTTTCTTGACACTTTTGGAAATGGTACATTGCTGGAGTATGCCAATGTAATTGGCTTTTTAAAAATGGATCTTGCATCCAGTCATTTCATTAGACCATTAGCATTCTCAGTATTTTGTCTATGTTGTTGTTGTTGTTGTTAGGTGCCATCGAGTCGGTATCCGACTCATAGCAACCCTCATAGGGTTTTCAATGGCTGACTATTTTGGGATTGCCTTGGGAGTGGATTGCCAGGTCCTTCTCCCAATTTTGTCTATAGATCTTCCTATATATATAAATTTATCTGTGAATAATGAAAAATTGTTTATTCCTTTTCAGTTCCCATACTTTTCTTGTTTTGCTGTTTTCATTAGGGTCTATAGGGCAATGTTAAATGGAAACAATAGAAGATATTCTTTCTTTGTGCCTGGTTTTTATAGTGTTCTAATGTAATTAAGATGGGCTGGGATTTAGCTCAGTTAGTAGAGTGCTGCGCTGCAGTCTCTGAGGTCCCGAGTTCTATTCCCAGCACCACAAAAATGGGAGAAGGGCCTGGCAATCCACTCCCAAGGCAATCCCGAAACAGCCACTGAAAACCCTATGAGGGTTGCTATGAGTCGGATACCGACTGGACGGCACCTAACAACAACAACAACAACAGCAATGTAATTAAGAATGTTTACTGTAATTTTTTTCTAAATATCTTTTGTTAGATTAAGGAAATTGTCCCATGTTTCTGTTTTGAAGAAGTGTATTTTATGTTTTTATCAAATCCATGTTGAAATTTATCAGTGGCTTGCTCTGCAGGTGTTAGTATTATATATTGTTACCTCTGTTTTTCTTTTGCTATGTTATATTGCACTTATTTCTTACTCTGATGTCAAATTCTCTTGCACTCCTTGGGAAAACTGGCTTGCTTAAATACACATCTGATACACATCTGGATTCTATTTGCTCATATTTTGTTTTAAATTTTTGCTTCTTTACTCATGAGAGAGTTTGGCCTATGTTGTCCCTTTCTTTAACTGCTTTTGTCTGACTGAAGAGGGAGGGCTCCTTCCTCCCTCCCCGCTCTCAGTTTTCCATTTTTTTCTTCTATTTCCATGAAGATTTTGTACATGATGTGAATTATCTGCTCTTGAAATTTTGGTAGTACTCAACTGAAAATGAGATGAAATGAAAACGATTTCATTGTAGGAAGATTTCTAACTATTCAATTATTTTTGAAGCTTACACAGTTCTTTGAACTCCTATTTCTTCTTGAGTCAGTTTTCTTAAGTTGCATTTCTAAGCTTATATTCATAGCTCCTTACTTTTCAAGTTAGCTCAAGTGAGCATAAGATTATTTATGTAGGTTTGTTTGGTTGTTGCTGTTTTGCAGTATTGGAGGTTTGAACCCAGGCATGGGCCTCATGCACACTAGGCAAAGTGCTGTACTACTGAGCTTCACCTCAACTTTAAGAAATATTTTAAAATTTTGAAACAGGGTCTTGCTAAGTTATACAGGCTCCTTCTGGCTTCAAACTCTTGATCTTCCAGCCTCAGCCTCCTGAGTCACTGGGATTACAGGTATCCGCCATACTGGCCATGAAAGTGCTCATACAGTTTTAAGTCTCTCCTGTCTTTCATTACCAGTACCATTTAGGAGCCTGCAGCTGTAGCCCTGTGGCATCTGATCCCGTCAGATCTTGGAAGCTAAGCAGGGTCGGGCCTGGTTAGTACCTGGATGGGAGACCGCCTGGGAACACCAGAAGCTGTAGGCTTGGGAGAAGGACCTGGCAACCCCCTCCCAAAAATCAATCTGCCATTGAAAACCCTATGAACGGCAGAGAAGCACTGACAATAGTGTTTCCCCTGTTGTATACAGGGTCGCTATGAGTCAGATACCAACTCGACGGCACCTAACAACAACAACAACAACTATATATATATATATATATATACGCACACACACATATATATATTGCAGTGTATATATTGCATTGAGGTTAAGGTGCACGGTCTATGTGGCCTCACTTACTTGAATTTTGTTGAATACTTTGTGTCCCAGTAAAATGTCAGTTTTTGTAAATGGTATATATACATATAGTGTGTGTGTGTGTATAATACACACACATACACACACACACATATGTATGAAAAGATTGTGAATTCTCAATATATTGGCTGTGGGCTTCACATGATATGTCTCTGTTAAATCAAAATTGTTTATTGTGCTTTTCTTCTGTCTATTTACCAGTTTTACACATTTACTATATTAAGCTACATGCGGTGAATTTCCTCACTGTGATAGTGTTTGCCATTTTTTTCAGTAATTCTATTGTTTTTGCTTTGTTTATTTTGATGCATAGACATTTAGAGTTGTAGCTGCATAGTGAATTGAATGTCTTACTGCAATGTTTCATCTTCTTTTTCTCCAGTTACACTCTTTGCTTTCAAGCCTGTTTTGTCTTGTGATTTTCTTTTGCTGGCCGTTTTTTCCCCGTGCTTTTCTCTTTTCTTTAATTGACAATTTCTTCAATTTCTTTTGTAAACTCATCTTTATCATTTCTTTCTTTGGCTATCAAGTTTAATCCACTTATTTCCTATGATCTTTAATATATTGAGTCTTTTTCCTACAGATGACCGTATCCTATTTTCTTTTTTCTTGCCCTTTCTCATTAAATACATATTTGGTTACTGTATATTCTTACTTCATTTTACAGCTGGGATGTTTTATGTTCTCTTTCTCTTCTCTCAGTAGACACTGCTGAAGTTTTCATATGTGTATATGAAATAAAAAGCAACAAAACATTTAAACTCCTTTCTCCTCAGCAAAAGAACTTCAAGCTCTGTAGTTGACCTGCGGACTTAGAAGCTAGGCTGCTTGCTTATTTATTTATTTTGTCTGTTTTAACTAGGGGTTAGTTGTTTAGTGCCAAGGGTCTTTGCAGACTCTCATGCATAGTAGGGCAGCAGAGGTGTCCAGTTTGGTGTTTGTTGCTTCTGCAGGTAGGAGGGTCTGTCCCTGGGGAGCCCTGCCCAGCTGGGGGTTCTCAAAGCTGTGATGAAGATGGATAGTGGAGGAGGCACAAATTATCAGAGTTGGAAGAGTAGCCATCCTTTGGACTGGATAATGGTTCACATCTCCCCTGTGTGTAAGAGCTGGGGTTTCTTCATGCAGAGGAGGAACTCAGCAGTGTTGAAATTAGTTCTTATCAAGTGGGATCCTGGATTTGTTTATTCTATGGTTTTAAGTTACCCTGATTTTCTGTATTAAGCATGGACTTTGAGACCTTTCTCTCTCTGAAAAGTTGTTGTTGTTAGGTGCCATGGAGTTGGTATCGACTCGTTGTTGTTGTTGTTAGGTGCTGTTGAGTCGGTATCCGACTCATAGAGACCCTCTGTACAACTGGGGAAACACTATTGTCAGTGCTTCTCTGCTGTTCATAGGGTTTTCAACGGCAGATTGATTTTTGGGAGGGGGTTGCCAGGTCCTTCTCCCAAGCCTACAGCTTCTGGTGTTCCCAGGCGGTCTCCCATCCAGGTACTAACCAGGCCCGACCCTGCTTAGCTTCTGAGATCTGACGGGATTGGATGCCTCAGGGATACAGCTACATAGCAACCCTTATAGGGTTTTCAATGTCTGACTGTTTCAGGATTGCCTTGGGAGTGGATTGCCGCGTCCTTCTCCCATTTTTGCGGTGCTGGGAATTGAACTCGGGACCTCAGAGACTGCAGTGCAGCGCTCTACCAACTGAGCTAAATCCCAGCCTCTGAAAAGTAGTATATTTTTAAAAAGTAGAAACCCCCTTGTCCTATTTTTCCCAAGTGACTTGAAATTCTCGGATCCATCCATATTTCATTATCAAACATACTTACTAGGAGTCTGTGGCACAGTGCCAGGCCCTTTCAGGGTAAAATAAGAGGCCCCCTTTCTTCTGCATGTCTTACTGTGAGGCAGCACCTAAGAGTCTAAATGTTGAATCATAGGACGTTGGAAGTCATTCAGTATAGGAGTGTACAGAAACGATGTTGAGTGTGGGGGTACAGTGATCCTCCTTTCAGACAAAGCCTTAAAGAAGCCAGTGTCTTAAAAAGAAATTAAAACAGAATTCCTGCCAGGCTCAGAGTGGAACAAGCTTGGGGTCCTGTGGCCCACAGCCACCAAGTCCCCCTCCGCAGCCCCCAAGAAAAGCCAGGGAACCCATGGGACCCCCAAGAACTCTCTTCACACTTGGCAACTTCACGTCAGTAGAGGAGGAGCCAGCAGCTGCCGGCCTCACAGGACTGGCGAGCGGCTGGCAGTGTCCAGACCTCTGAAGGGCCTCTGGGCCTTCTGGCACCCCATGGCTCGGTCCAGCAGCCAGGCGGAGCTGCCACTTTGTACAAAGCTAACTGGGCGGTGATTGGCGCCTTCTCGCTCTTGATGATGTCCTCAGAAGGCAGGGTTGTGTCCAGTTTTCTGCTCAGACATTCCCCACGGGCAGCAGCCTGGCTGGTCCGCATGGCCCCTGGTGCTAGGCCTCCTCGGCTGTCTCCACGCCTGGAGAAACCCGTGCGTAGGGCAGTGACGGGTGTGGAGAAAGCAGGTCCCCGTGTCCTTGCTGCCTTTTGCTGCTGGCCTCCGCCGGGCTCCTCACTGTTTGTCTCGGAGGAGCTCATTTTCTCAAGCAGACAGACCACATGCTATTTCTGGGCTGTAAATTTCCAAAGCTGCTTCCCCGTCCACCTCTCCAACCGCACACTGGAACAAGAAGCGTGTTTGCAGCTATAATCAGCACACTTAAATACTGGTTAACTTCAGGGTGAGCCCAAAATCCGAGCCGCTCTTGACCCTGAAAGTGGCAACAAAAATATGACATGGCCCTGAGCCTTCTGGGGCCTTTAAAAATAAGGTGATCCCTCCTAACCTTTTTAAAGCTTGTGGGGGTTCCAAAATAGCCCGGAGCACGTGTTCAGGGGGTTGTCAGATTCACAGGGGTTTGTGTTTGGCGCAGAAGAGTCTGGGCTGCCCGGTGGCGAGTTCTTTTCTCGTTCCGGCTTTTCCCCAGGCTGAGATGCTCAGCAGTGGCATTTATTTTCTGCTAAAATCCTGGCTTGTTGTTGGGTGCCATCGAGTTGGTATCCGACTCATAGCGACCCATATACAACAGGCAAAACACTATTGTCAGTGCTTCTCTGCTGTTCTTAGGGTTTTCAGGAAAAAGGCATCATGTTTGGGAGAGTGGCAAGTCAATGAAAAAAAGGAAAACCCTCCACCAGATGGATTGACACAGTGTCTGCAACAATGGGCTTAAACATAAATAAGATCGTGTGCCTAGCACTGAATTGGGAAGTGTTTTGATCTGCTGTACATAGGGTCGCTATGAGTCGGACTCCACTCAAGGGCACCTCTCAATAACAACAACAAAAGTCCTGGAGGACAGTTTGCGTCCTCGGCATCCAGCACCCCGTCTGCACCGGACAGAGCTGTGCTACGGCCAACTCAGGAGGCAGAGGCTCCCAGAGCAAAGGCCCTGCAACACGTGGCCTAGGTGGCCTCATTTGTGCAATGCTAATATCTTTTGCCATTCATTTCCGGTCATCTGATCAACTGCAAAATAGCCTGTGAGAAGCAGGAAATTTTTACTCACCCAGTCACAGGTGGGGCTGGAATTTATCTCAGTTGGTAGAGTGCCGCTCTGCAGTCTCTGAGGTCCCAAGTTCGATTCCCAGCACCACAAAAATGGGAGAAGGACGTGGCAACCCACTCCCAAGGCAATCCTGAATCAATCAGCCATTGAAAACCCTATGAGGGTCACTATGAGTCGGACACGACTCGACGGCACCTAACAACAACAACAACAGTCACAGGTGACGATCGATGCTGAGGCATCCAGGACTTGGAGATGGTCCAAGGCCTCATGAATTTAAATAACAAACATATTGAGGTGCACTCTGTTGACAGCTCCATCTGTGGCTCCCAGGCCACAGGGGCAACGTTTGGACTCCTGAACCCATGAAGAAACTCCCAAGGAGGCCCAGGTGCAGCTTCTTCTCCTCTTGGGCCCCTGGAACATCCTGACTTGAGTGCAGGGGCCGTCGGTCCCCAGCCCACCCTTCGCTTCACTGGGCTCTGCTCTCTCCCAGGTCACGCATGCCTTTTGGTCAGATGTCTGCAGGAAGCTCGGAAACTTGTTCTGAGAGCCTGTCTGGTAGAGACGCCTCTGTACTGTGCTCTCGCCTCCGTGGAAAGCCGCCTTCCTCCCCTGTGGGCTGTGGTCCTCCCTGCTGTGAGCTTTGAGCTCAGCCATGGTGAAGACCACACATCTGCTTGGGCACTGAGAGGCTGGGGGTTTAGAGGAACTCAGTCATGTTTGCTGCACGAAGCAACGACATTTTTCCAAATTCCTTTTGTGTTCTCCTCTCTGTGCGCCAAGCGTGGCTTCTTGGAAGGATGTGGCCATGTGCCGGTGGGTGCTCATGGGTAGCTTGCTCCCCTGCCAGCCCCCTGGGCATTAGTGATCTGGGCCTAAGGCACACACAGCATGGAGCATGAAGGCATTGGCCAGGGCCTGGCACCCTGCCTTGCTCATCAGATGCCTCAATAGCTCTGCATGCTTTGGCCCAGAGCTGCCCTCGGCGAGGGTTGGTGGGAACCGCAGGCTCAGTAACCTCTAGGAGCCCTTGGACTTCGTAAGCCTCCAGGTCTTGGCCTCTGGGACACCCTGGAGAACACTGGAGGTCATATGAGCCACCTCTTTGCAAGTGCTTTAAGTCTAAGTAAAGGCCCTGTCTTCCCTTCCTCCCACCCCATCCCCAGTCTTGGAGCTGTCCACTGTCTTCTAGGCTCTGGGAGCCTGCGCTCGTTCCCCCTTCTGCCGCTCCATCCGGGGTTCTGTTTTCAGCAATTCTGATCCTTTCTTCGGCCCTGCTTGGTCTCATGGACTTCACTTGGCTGTCCCAGGGGCCCATGGACTCTCTGGCCAAGGAAGCCGAGGCGTCATATTCCTCATTGTAGCTGTCACCCAGGTGCTAAAAGGGGCTGATTGTGTTGCCAGGGGAAGCGTAGGGTCTATGTATGGGACATGCTTACATTAAAGCATTGTTCATGTGCAAATCAACTTCGGTAGGTAGCCCTTCTTCTGGTTGTCACTTTGAGGTTGTCACACGCCCACACAGGGTAGCCAGTGCACTCAGCTGGTGCTTAAAAGCACTCGCAATCAGCAGCTCGGAATCAGGCTGCAGCACCAATGCTGGGGCAGTGGTGGAAGCTGCCTAACCGCCGAGGTGCCCCATGAGGCTGTGGCAGACTGGTGTGGAAGAGTCAGGATGGAGTGCTAGGGGCAGAGTGCATCGGTGGAGGGCCTCTGTCACGCAGCCACGAGGTGGCAGATGGAAGCTCGAGGCGGTCTGCGGGAACGCCATCTTCTGCAGCCACTGTGCCACCCAGCAGGGATGTGGCCCCTTCCTGGAAGTTGCAACTTGATCACTGCCCCACTTGGCCCGGGCAGTCCTTTCTGAGGCCACTGTGCCAGGTGGCTGTTCCTGAGGAATGGCTGGTGGAGGGCAGAAAACAGAAAGGAATGATGTAAAGATGCCACCCAGCAAACTCAGCTAGCATCAGGCCAAGATGACGGGACAAGCCAGCAAAGGAGGGCAGGTGTGTCTGCCTGTCCTTCCGCTGAGGTTATCTCCCGGTGTGGGAGAAGGGAAGAACGTTGTATATTAGGTCCAGCAGAATACTTAGAAGGAAATTCCAGACTGGGCTCAAGGATCTGGAAGCCCTCAGTGTTTGTCTTTTTTTTTTCTTTTTTTAATTGGAAATTTTTAAAGTACACCTTAATGTGATTCATTCTGACATGCTTTTCATTGTGACATTTCCATATATGCATTTTGTTGTACATTATTCATATAGGTTCCCCCTTACCCTCTTGTACGCTCCCCCCCCACCCCCCCTCCCCAAATCAAAGACTTCTCTTCCATTTACTTGTGTTTTTATGGTAACCCATCAAAGACTTCTCTATCATTGACTCGGTAATATTTTTCTATATATCCTTAGGTTCCAGTTCTGTTTAAGATAGACACTTTTTCTGTAGTGAACTTTCTTTTTACCTTGTCAGAACTATTACATGCATTTTCTAGACCATCTATAATAATACCATTCTTACCCTTTTTTTTTTCTTTTATTATGGTCCAACCTGTGTATAGGATTTTTTCCTTCTTATAATTTTGATTCATCTCCCACCTATGAGTGAGAACATGCCCTCCGTGTTTATCTTGAGAAAATATCCCCGTAGCCCACTGATGATGCCTTTTGGTGGACTCCGGCTCCCTTTGGGGAGTCATTGGCCCTGGGCTGTGACTCGCACCTCAAACTGCTTACGTAGCAGCTGCTTTTCTGAATCATAGTGGCCAGCCCGTGGAACTTTGATGTGGTTTCTCTTGTGCCAAGCCACAGCCTGTGTCCACTATTCTGGGAAAGCCCACGTGACCGTAATTGATTTCCCAGAGGGTCTGTGCTGGCTGCTCCTTCCAAGTCTAGCAGTTGCCTGTGTGGGCTCTGCAGGAGGAGGCTGCAGGGCCTGGCCAGAGAGGACACGGGGCTTCCTTCCCACACTGAGCTGCAGCGCGGGCGAGCACAGAGCTGAGAGCGACCGGGTGCCTGTCCTTCCCACGTGGCGTGGCTGTCAGGGTAGGTGGCCTCACGGTGTCCGCCCACAGCAGGAGGGTGAAGTCACAGGATAGTGGACCCCACTAGGCCTTAGCAACTAACGTGACCAGGTGTTTACCTTTGGTTTTACCAACATGGGCCAGGTGTTTATAAGCTACTACTGTTTCAGCAGCATTTTATTTTTTTTCTCCTAACTGCTGTCTGCCTGCAGCCATAGCCCTGTGGCATCCGATCTGGTCAGATCTCAGAAGCTAAGCAGGGTCGGGCCTGGTTAGTACTTGGATGGGGGACCGCCTGGGAACACCAGGTGCTGTAGGCTTGGGAGATGGACCCAGGCAACCCACTCCCAAAAATCAGTCCGCTATTGAAAACCCTATAAATAGCAGAGAAGCACTGACAATAGTGTTTCACCTGTTGTACACAGGGTCGCTATTAGTCAGACACCGACTTGATGGCACCTAAAAACAACTGCTATCTTGTGTTGGGGAGCCGGGGTGAGGGTTTGGAGCCCCTTTCCTTCTTTCCTGATCTCCCTGCAGCCCTGTGGCACCTTCTTGGTTCTGTACCCACTGCCTGCTGTCACAGGTGAGGCCTGGCCTGTAGAGACAGTGGGCCATGCAGGTCCACAGGCACCTCTGAGCAGCAGGCTGGGCGCCTGCGCTGCTTCCCCCAGGTCCTGTGCAGGCTCCTGTGATCCTTTTTACGGCCCTGCTTGGTCTCATGGACCTGACTCAGCTATCCCAGGGGCCTGTGGACTCTCTGGCCAAGGGAGCCGAGGCATCATATTCCTCGTCGTAGCTGTCACGCAGGTGCTAAAAGGGGCTGACTGTGTCACTCGCCCACACAGGGTAGCCAGCGCACTCAGCTGCTGCTTAAAAGCACTGGCAATCATGATGAGATGTGGTTATATTAAATATTACGGGGCTTCAGGGTTTTTTTTTTTTTCTTTAAGAAAAGCTTTAAAGCCAGTTTTTCCTTCAGCTTCTGGTGGACTCCGTTGTTGTTGTTGTTAGGTGCCGTCGAGTCAGGTCTGACTCATTGCGACCCTCATAGGGTTTTCAATGGCTGACTGTTTCGGGATTGCCTTGGGAGTGGATTGCCAGGCCCTTCTCCCATTTTTGTGGTGCTGGGAATTGAACTCGGGACCTCAGAGACTGCAGCACAGTGTTCTTCCAACTGAGCTAAATCCCAGCCCATGGACTCTGTAGTAAACCTCATTATTTAGAGATGGGGACTTGTTGCAGATCGCCCGTGGCCAGGCAGGATGGGCATGTGACACGTGTTACCTGATCCGATCTCGCGGTAACCCCCGCACCGTCCTCGACTTATTTGTAGACATTGTCACCCTCACTTGACAGGGGTAAACAGGTTGAGCTCGGCACTACCTGGATGGACGTAAGGGGCTGACCTAGACTTCAGGTGAAGGACAACTGTTGGTGACATGTTCTAAGGGACAATAGGATGGCTTTTCTTTTCTTTCTTTTTTCTCTCTTTTTTTCCTTTTCTTTTTTTCTCTCTTCTCTTTTTTTTTTTTTTTTGCAGTACTAGGGGGTGAACCCGGGGCCTTGCGCTTGCATGCTCTGCAAGTGCTGGACCGCTGAGCTGCGCCCCCAGCCCATTTTTTTTACTTTTTGGGACAGGGTCTTGCTAAGTTATGCAGACTGCCTCTGGTCTCGAACCTGCGATCCTCCTGCCTCTGCCTCCCGAGCCGCTGGGATTGACAGGCGTGCACCACCGTGCCTGGCATTCTCTTGTCATCTCTTTTCGTTTTTTTGCAGTACTTTGAGGTTGAACCCGGGGCCTCACAGATGCTTAACAAGTGCTCCACTACCAAGTTGCATCCCCAGCCCATTTTTCATATTTTTGTTTTGAGACAGGGTCCAACTAGGTCGAGCAGGCTGCCTCTGTCTTTGCACTCACAATGCTCCTGCCTCAGCCTTCCAAGTCGACGGGATGACAGCCTTGTGCCACCGTGCCCGGCAAGGGCTGGCTTTTCTACTCCTCTGCCTAGTCGAACGTAGCCCCTATCTGTGCAGCTCCTATGTTGCAAAGGGCAAATGTTAGAGCCCTGAAGGATAGCAGCATTATTCAATTACTGCCACTTTCCTCACAAACCTATGAAGGAGGGCAGATGGGAGGATCGGGGCAAGGGGGCGGGGTTTGATGTCTCATATGTGCCATGGCGATGTGGGACTGGAGTTTAGTGTGCAGAGAGCGAGGTCAAGAGCAGCCGTGTGAAAGGCCCTTGGGCACTGCGCAGAGCCCTGTGTTCTCCTCATCGGCCACCTCCTAAGCACACTTCCGGCTCTCTTGTGGGTGCAGCATGCGCTGTCATTACGCAGTAGCGTTTGCTCTACCGATGGGGCTCTTCCTGCCCTCGAGGTCCTCTGTTTTCCTCGTGCCCCACACTGAGGACAAAGCCCGAGAACCCAGGGCTGAGGCCGGCCACCCAGCACCTCAGGAGCATGCCGTCGGATCTGCCCCTCCAGAAAGCTCAGATCCCTGTCTCGGGGCCAGTCGTGGGAAGCCTCAGGGTGTATGCAACCTGCTGCGCCAACAGGACATGTAGGGATGACCAGGGGGCGGGAACTGGAGAACGGAAGTGGAGTAGCTGAGACATGGGGTGGGAATGAAAAGCGGACACAGTGCATCCGTGGTCACCAAGAGTGAGTTAGGGAGCAGGGACTGCAGCTCAGTGAGCAGGTGCAGCACAGCCTACTGGAGCACAGCCGGGAATGGCAGGTGGCGTTCCCAAGCCCCTGAGTTCCCCAGGACCCTCCGAACATTAGATAGGAGTCTGGCATCTGTGGGCTATAGGCTTGGGAGGAAGACCCGGCAACCCACTCCCAAAAATCAATCCGCCATTGAAAACCCTATGAATAGCAGAGAAGCACTGACAATAGTGTTTCACCTATTGTACGCAGGGTCTCCATGAGTCAGATACTGACTCGATGGCACCTAACAACAACAACAACAACAACTGCTATCTTGTGTTGGGGAGGTGGGGTGAGGGCTTGGAGCCCCTTTCCTTCTTTCCTGATCTCTCTGCAGCCCTGTGGCACCTTCCTGGTTCTGCACCCACCTTCATAAGGAGACCACCTATTCTCTGGGCCACTCTCCCTTGGTGGCCTTCCGTGTCCTGAGCCCCACCCAGCTCTCCAGTCCCGTGATTCTAATGACTGGTTTTTCTTTAGAACTGTGCAGCCCGCCCCTAGTGGCCCGGAGGGTTTTGAGACAGGAGAGCTGTTGGAATTCTAAATGGAAACAAGGGAGGAGGAGAAGTAAGCTGTGTGCTGTTTGGCTTTTTCACTCAGTGAAGCCTTGAAATCCCTTTTTCTCCCCACCCGCACCCGGAGGAGGCTGGGGGAGATGGACAGCGGAGGCATTTGTGCCTGTGGAATGGAATCTTTGCATGAGAGCCAAAGCTCTGCGGTTTCCAGATGGACTCAGACTCAGCCTTGCTTTCTTACTGTCTGCAAGAGGCTGGCTTCCGATGCGTGGCAGGGAGCCCCCTGTGCTGGGGCATGTGAGTCCGGGCGAGTTTGCATGGACCCCTGGATTCTGCCCTTTTTGTTTGTTTGTTTTTGTGGTATTGGGGGTTGAACCCAGGGCCTCCAGCTTGCATGCTTTGCAAGTGATGGACCACTGAGCTGCCCCCTCCACCCCCCCCAACCTTTTTTTTGAGACAGGGTCTCACTAAATTACACAGACTACCTCTGGTCTCAAATTTGTGATCCTCCTGCCTCCGCCTCCCGAGCCACTGGGATCACAGGTGTGCGCCACGGCGTCCTGCTAAATTCTGCTCTCTGACAAGTCTGTGAGGACTGTGGATGTGACGGGAAAAGTGAGCGGCCTGTAATGAAAGAATCGATTCCTGTCTTCCATTTAAGAAGAAAGCAGTCGGGACTGAGAAGCGCTGAAGTGCAGAGGGAGGTGGGTAGAGGTTGGGAGAGCCACAGGCTTGCTCTCTGCCAGGGTAGGACGTTTATTTTCCCTCTCTGGCCCTCTGTGTGTCACCTAAGGAAGGAAGAGGCCACCCCAGGTCATCTCTGGGCCCTTCCACGCATGCAAGGGCCAAGGCACATGTGGAGCCCCGGCGTGGGATGCGAGAACACTCGCCCCTTTGTAGGCCAGCTGCCCCTTGCTGTCTGAAGCGCCCTGCCACGTTCACACACACAGTGGTCTGTTTACTTCCCTCAGCATGGGGGGAGAACGGAAGAAAGCGCTGGCCTGCACTTGGCTTTGAAGCTGGCAGGGAGTGACTGTGTGAAGTCATCGGTCAGTGTGATGCCAGCTTAAATTCTGTGTGTGTGCCTGTGTGCACATGTGTGCGCCTCTGTGTTTGGTCCTGAGCGAAGCTGAAAAAATAAAAAAAACTTGCCTCAGTGTTTGGAATAAAATTGGGTTCTTTTCTTTTCTTTCTTTTTCTTTCTTTTTTTTTTTTTTTTGGTACTGGGGATTGAACCCAGGGCCTCACGCTTGCATGCTCTGCAAGTGCTGGACCCCTGAGCTGCACCCTCAGCCCATTTTTTTTTTACTTTTTGAGACAGGGTCTTGCTGAGTTACACAGACTGACTCTGGTCTTGAACTTGTTATCCTCCCACCTCCGCTTCCCAAGCCGCTGGGATTACAGGCGTGCGCCACCGTGCCCGGCGCATTGGCTTCTTTTCATGTCTTTCTTGGTTCATGGATTTATGGAAAAAAATTGGGATCTTTTCATGTCTTTCTTGGTTTGTGGATTTATGGTTTGTCTTCTTCATGCCTTTTCTGGTAATTTCTTTTAAAAACAGCATGCCATACTTTTGCAACTAGAAGAGCAATGAGGAATTTTTTTTGTTGTTGTTTTTTATTCTGAAGCCCGATGTTAGCTGAGGCCCCAGGTTTCTGGTTACCTCCTGGTGTATCACAGGGCGGCCTGTGGCCTCGGAGCTGCCTAATTTCTGCTCAGATTGTTTTCTGTCTTCAGATGTCTTCAGATGCTATGATGGTGACAGTGCTGTGAGCCCTGGTCAGACCTGAAAGAACCACACTATTTTCTGAGGGATGGGCGTGTTTTATTTTTGAGATGGAATCCCTCTGCAAGTGTGTTTTCAGCCTGGGGCATGCACAGACCTTCGCTGAGTCCCTGCTGTGCTCTGGGTGCTGTGGATGGTGCTCTTGTGATCCAAAGACAGTGGATACGGCACCTGCTGGCCTTCAGGGATTTTGATTATTGTTGTTGTTGTTAGGTGCTGTCAAGTCGTGTTAGACTCATAGCGACCCTCATAGGGTTTTCAATGGCTGACTGTTTCAGGATTGCCTTGGGAAGGGGTTGCCACGTCCTTCTCCCATTTTTGCGGTGCTGGGAATCAAACTCGGGACCTCAGAGACTGCAGAGTGGCGCTCTACCAACTGAGCTAAATCCTAGCCCAGGGATTTTGATTTGTCTGCACCAAAAGGGTTAGGCTGGGATATAGCTCAGTTGGTAGAGCACTGCATTACAGTCTCTGAGGTCCTGAGTTCAATTCCCAGCACCGCAAAAATGGGAGAAGGACCTGGCAATCCACTCCCAAGGCAATCCCGAGAAACAGTTAGCCATTGAAAACCCTATGAGGGTCTCTATGAGTCAGGTACTGACTTGATGGCACCTAACAACAACAACAACAAGCACAAAAACGACACGATTCACATTTTACCTCCAGAGCTGCATGCCACAAACGCAGGGGGCTTCCCGTGAGGGGCCTGGCGCTGTGGATGCCTCTCTGGAGGTCAGGCCTTCCTGTCCGGCTCTCGGCTTATCACTCCTGCCCATGGCTCACTGGTCCTCTGCCTGGGGTTCTCGTCTCATCGCATAGTGACACCACCCCACTCGCGTGATGCCCAGCTCCAGCCGCTCCTCTCTGGGAGTTTCCCCTGTCGCCTCTCTTGGGAGCTCCCGAGCAGCCTGTGATGTGACAGAAACAGTGTCTGCCACACAGTCTGCTCGGCATCTGGAAGCCTCTTTCTTATCTACCAGATGCATGTGGAGTTTTCTGTGGGTTATAAGCCTCCTGACAGTCCGTTTCCTTATCTGGGTAGCGGTCATGGTTAGAATTGCATATGTAGGCGAAGCACCTAACGTTCGGAAGGTCTGCAGGGAGACTCTCGTTACTTCCCCTTCTCTTTTGCTTACTGACATATGAACCCACTTGTCTTTAATAAATCACCTGTGTTGTGAACTTCCTGAGGCAGGGTGATGTCATACCCATTGCTATTTCAGGCCCTCACACAGAGGGTCTGCAGGTAATGACCGGAAGGCTGCATGGTCTCAGGTGAAGGCCACTGGACTCCGTGTGGATCCTTGGCGGGGCGTTGAATGTGCTGGCCGTTGAAGGGAGTGACAGGACCATAATGGTGACTTGAAGTGAGGGCTGGGTAAGGTGTTGCCTTTGGGCCTGAGGAGCTGGGAGGCAAGGAGGAGCTGCCTGTTCTGGCCGATGGCTGTGTTAGGACGAGCAGCTGGCACCAGGAACCCCAGCTTCCTGTGTCTGAG
This sequence comes from Pedetes capensis, assembly GCA_007922755.1. NCBI lineage: Eukaryota > Metazoa > Chordata > Mammalia > Rodentia > Pedetidae > Pedetes > Pedetes capensis. The sequence continues at coordinate 7,115 of VMDO01025143.1, read as the reverse complement.
ATACGTGAGGACCCCTTGCCTGCCCTGGGCCTTCCTCAGTGAGATGCTGAGGTCTACACCGGAGGGACCACGGCTGCCTCCGAGGGTCCTTGGGGATGTACACATTGCGTGGCTGAGAGTGCAAGCCTGGGTTTTTGGAGGCGGTGTTTTTGGCCTCACTGGCTGTGCCAGCTGTGGGGGGGTTGACATATTTGTGTGTGTTTTGGAGGTAGATGCAGTGCCAGCTGTATTGGGAGGCATCAGAGGTGGCAGGCAGCATGTTCTCTGCACAGCTCTGGCCCCATCCGGTGTCCCATTCCCCAAGGGGCTGAAGATACTCTGCCTCGGGGCCACATCTCCATGTGACCCTGTGGTCACCCCTGTCATGGATTAAACTCCTCCTTGACTTGCTGTACGGAGTTAAAACACTTCACCCGGCTCCATTCCCCTTCTGAGTCTCCAATGGATCCGTGTGGTCCCCATCAGCTTGGTCGCAGTCAGAGTCTCTAATGGATCCGTGCGGTCCGTGTCAGCTTGGTCGCAGTCAGAGTCTCCAATGGATCCGTGCGGTCTGTGTCAGCTTGGTCGCAGTCAGAGTCTCCAATGGATCCGTGCAGTCCGTGTCAGCTTGGTCGCAGTCAGAGTCTCCAATGGATCCGTGCGGTCCGTGTCAGCTTGGTCGCAGTCAGAGTCTGCAATGGATCCGTGCGGTCCGTGTCAGCTTGGTTGCCGTCAGTCAGAGCCTCCACGTCCAGCACTGGTGGGATGAACGAGGCTGCCTGGGGCAGATGACCACACCGACTCCCGCGAAACTCGCTTCCTTTCCTCCTTGCTCTCCCTTCCTCTTCCTTTGCCCCTCCTGTTCCCCTCTTTTATGATGAGCTGAAAGCCCCGTAACTACGTAGTGATGTATCCGGGGTGGAATCCCGGTTTTCTGGCTCCTGGCCACAGTCACTGGATGAGGGACCGCAGTGATGGGAAGGAGCTTCGTGCATCCCTGTGCCCAGGGCGCGTGGAGCGAGACGCGGCCCCAGGCGTGCTCGGCCTGGCCGCCGGGCGCCGGCTGTGTGTCACGTGTGGCGATTGCCTCTCCCGGCTGCGGCCCCTCCTCCAGCTCACAGGCAAGACCATGAAGGACCTAAAAATGTGGTCCCAAAGGAGGACTGAAGTGGAAGAAAAGCCATTGCAAGAGGGGCAGAGATGAAAAAAAAAAAGATAATAAAACACGAAGAACGATGGAGAGAGAACGTGGCATCCACCTGAACTTTTGTTCTTTGGAGCAGGGCACGTGAGTTTGAGCTCCAGAAGATCGCCAGGAGGTGACCTATAAAAGTAGGATGTGGCCAGGCGCGGTGGCACACGCCTGTCATCCCAGCAGCTGGGGAGGCAGAGGCAGGAGGATTGCAAGTTCGAGACCACAGGCAGTCTGCGTAACTTAGCAAGACCCTGTCTCAAAGAGTAAAAAATTGGGCTGAGGGTGCAGCTCAGTGGTCCAGCACTTGTAGAGCATGCAGGGGTGAGGCCCTGGGTTCAACCCCCAGTACTGCCAAAAAAAAAAAGTAGGATCCGTGCACATGAGTCCCACCTGTGTACACACGTGTGACGCATCATGTGGCAGTGTTTGTGGAGAGTTGTGCTCAGCGAGTGCCCTATGCCGCCCTCCCTCTGGTGGCAGGCGCGTTGTGAGGTTGTGACAGGAACGGTGTAGACTGTGGGCCGGGATAGGGCAGGGCTGCCCCAGGAGTGCAAGGAAAAGAAGACACGGCCATGGTTCCTGAGGGAGGGTGTGTCAGGGACAGTCACAGGAAGTGCGTGCTCTGTGGTGCCTACGCAATGCCTGCCAACCTGGAATGAGACGCTCGGGGTGTGGCAGGCCACAGACCCCTCCTCCAAGGCAGGGCAATTGTCTCCCAATAACCCAACTTTTTTTTCTTTAGTAGTCCCGGGGGATTGGAGCCAGGGCACCATGCCTGTGTAGCAAGAGCTCTGCACCTGAGCTGCACCTCCAGCCCTGTCTTTATTTCTCATTTTAAGGCCAGGTCTCACAACGTTTCTCAGGCTGCCTCTGGCCTGGAACTCAAGACCCTCCTGCCTCAGCCTCCGGAGTAACAGGGATTATAGGTATGCACCAGGGTGCCTGACTGAGTCACCTAGTTTTTCAGAGGTCTCTATATTAGGGCCTTGGTGGAGCTCCAGGACTGTGCCTTATAGAGAGAGCGTTTCATGTTTTGGGCACAATGTAAAGTTCAAGGCCAACTAGCTTTGGTGTGCATATGTGACCTAGTGACAGGTGTGGAGTGATGGGGCAGCCGTGCAGAGGTAGAGGATCCTGTTTTCAGGGTCTCATAGATGAACCATTCCCCTACTCTTTCTAGGTAAACAGTAAGAGAAGCACAGTATTTTAAAATTTTGTTTTGGTAATTAATTATAATACTAAAAGGATATCTCCTTTTTACCTATCAGATTATTACATTGTTTGTATTTGGTAGACAGAAATTTCCTACATATATATATATATATATATATATATATATATACATATATATATATACGTACATATATATGTATGTGTATATATATGTATGTATGTATATATGTATGTATATATATGTATGTATATATACATATGTATATATATATACATAGATGTATATATATACACATATATATACATATATATACATATATATCCTATATATATATATATATATATATATATATATATATATAAAACAACATATATATATATATGTTGTTAGGTGCTGTTGAGTTGTGTCCGACTCATAGCAACCCTCATAGGGTTTTCAATGGCTTATTGTTTCGAGATTGCCTTGGGAGTGGGTTGCCACGTCCTTCTCCCTTTTTTTGTGGTGCTGGGAATTGAACTCAGGACCTCAGAGACTGCAGAGTAGCGCTCTACCAACTGAGCTAAATCCCAGCCCCTATAGATGGATAGATAGATAGATAGATAGATGGATGTTATTGAAGGTTTTCATTTTTTCATTTTTTTAACAAGATGTGCATTTTAGTTTTGAGAGAGTTAAAAGACTAGTGAAGAAGGAAAGAAACAAAGAAGAAAGGGAGGGAGAAAAGAAAGGAAGAAGAAAGAAAAGGGAAGGAAGGCAAGAGAAAGGAGCGGGGAGAAGAGGGGAAAGGAAAAGGAAAAGGAAACCCAACAGACGCCCGAAAGCACTTCTGCACCACTTGTTCATTTAGCAAAGGTGGTTGTGCCCTTACCCTTCCCGGGCTCTGTGTTTGCCTAATTTCCTCAGCCATATATTTAGCGGAATATATTTAGTACGAAAACGTGGTGGTTTCAATGGGCCGTGTGAGTGTAATCCTGACAATATTTGCCGGAGAATCTCTGGGCTATTTTTAAGTTGGAATTCTTCTTCAAAGGCTGAGTATTCTCCTCACCCTGCAGCTAGGATGCAGAAAGGAACACGGGCAACCGCACAAAGTCCAAACAGGCTGTGGTGGACACAACCACGTGGTCTTCCCAGAACCTGGGGAGGCCGTGCCCTGAGGTTTGTCTGGGGAGGAGGCTAAATTGCCAGTGGGGAAATCCTACTCCTTGGAACGTCCAGAGCAGCTGAGCTGCCATAAAAAGCACCTTTTCTGCCGGGCGTGGTGGCGCGAGCCTGTAAAATCCCAGTGGCTTGGGAGGCGGAGGCAGGAGGATCACGAGTTCGAGACCAGAGGCAGTCTGCATAACTTGGTGAGGCCCTGTCTTAAAAAGTAAGGAAAAAAAAGGGGGCTGGGGGTGCAACTCGGTGGTCCAGCACTTGCAGAGCATACAAACGTGAGGCCCTGGGTTCAATCCCTTTGTTGTTGTTGTTGTTGTCAGGTGCCGTCGAGTCGGTGTCTGACTCATAGCGACCCTCATAGAGTTTTCAATGGCTGACTGTTTCGGGGGGTTCAATCCCTAGTACTGTAAAAAAAAAAAAGCACCTTTAACATGAAGGGGCGCCCCCTTCCCCCCCTCTGCCCTCATGATCTGAAGTGCGGTGAGCATCAGTGTCAGCTTGTGCTTGATGTTGGCGCCACGTGGAGGTGGCTGGAAGACTCCTTGGTGTCTAACAGAATGTGTCTGAGTGGCGCGCTGCCTATGGAGTGAGCAGGAAGTGGGTGGTGGGGCAGGTGTCCTGGCTGCTATGCCTGGGGGGACTCCTGGGGGGGTCAGCTGTCCTCTAGGCAGGGACAGGCTGGGGTCTTGTTGCTGGATGGAGCTCTGCGTGTACTTCCTGGTGGCCCCCGGAAGCCCCCCTCTCTTGGGAACTCCTACCCTGCAGACACTTCTTGGCCCAGGAGCAGTGCTTGCTTGGCCTTTGTGCCTCTGTCAGGGGTGTGTGCGGCCATCCACGCGTGGGGTTCTGCAGGCACCTCTGTCCCACCCTCCTCCCCACACGTGGGCTCTCTTCACCCCTGCCTGCGACTCTCTCCCTTCCAGGGTCTCTCCCCGCAGTTCTCTGCTGCTTTATTTTCTGCTCATTACCCTCTGAACAGAGGTTCTGATCAAGTTGTGTCTGTTACAATAAGGTGTGGTTGTTGTTGTTAGGTGCCGTCGAGTCGGTGTCCGACTCATAGCGACCCTCATAGGGTTTTCAATGGCTGACTGTTTTTTCGGGATTGCCTTGGGAGTGGATTGCCAGGTCCTTCTCCCATTTTTGTGGTGCTGGGAATCGAACTCAGGACCTCAGAGACTGCAGCGCAGCGCTCTACCAACTGAGCTAAATCCCAGCCCCAATAAGGTGTAACCTTCTCTAAAGCCTGCAGCCATAGCACTGGGGCTTCCTATCCTGTCAGATCTCAGAAGCTAAGCAGGGTTGGCGCTGGTCAGTACTTGGATGGGAGACCACCTGGGAACACCAGGTGCTGTAGGCTTGGGAGGGGGACCCTGCAACCCACTCCCAAAAATCAACCTGCCATTGAAAACCCTATGAACGGCAGAGAAACACTGATGATAGTGTTTCTCCGGTTGTATGCAGGGTCACTATGAGTTGGACATCGACTCAATGGCACCTAACAACAACCCTTTCTAGGTATTTAGCTCAGTCTTTCTCCAGTGATGGTTTAGTTCACCTGACAGAGTGCTGTGAGCCAGGCTTTGAGAAGGGTATGTGAAACCCCTGGCTCCTCCTCTGCAAGGACACAACCCCTTGTCACCTTCACAGGAGACCTCCCCTGAGCGCCTGGCGCCACAGCGTGGGGACGGAGGAAGAGTGTGGCGAGAGCAGCGCAGGTCTGGAGTGACTGCCTGCTGCTGCCTTGTCCTGCTCCCTGGGCACTGCTGCCCCCTGCGGGCACCTGGGATGTTCTCAGGAGAGCCCTGGCCTCTGGCTGGAGAGGAGCATAGTGATCAGCAGTGGCTCCACCCCGGGACTGCTCTCAGCCAGTGGGTGACAGAGTTGGCAGGCCATGATCCCCCTCCGTGCCACGTACAGGGGGTGACTGCAGGCAGAGTGTGACGGTGGCTTCCTGTGTTGGCGGGTGGGCTTGAGCCTCCGCTAGCCATGGCGGGTGGTCTTGAGCCTCCATTAGCCATGGCGGGTGGGCTTGAGCCTCCGCTAGCCATGGTTGTCTTGTGAAGGTGGTGCTTCCTAGTCTCCTCCTTCTGCTGCCTTTCCTCGATTGTCTCACTTCCAAGGTCTTAACTGAGTTTTCCCAGAGAATTCACTTCCCTAATAAATTACTGGGCTGGGATTTAGCTCAGTTGGTAGAGCACCACTGTGCAGTCTCTGAGGTCCCAAGTTTGATTCCCAGCACCATGCAAACGGGAGAAGGATGTGGCAACTCACTCCCGAGGCAATCCCGGAACAATCAGCCATTGAAAACCCTATGAGGGTCGCTATGAGTCGGACACGACTCGACAGCACCTAACAACAACAACAATAAATCACTTGCACAGGAACCATTGTCTCAAGGTCTGCTTTGGGGGAGGCCAAAGTAAACTCCTCCACGTGTCTGTCAGAATGTTGTGCTGAGGGGTCTTGCGTGTTGCTGTGATGCCGAAAGCTATGCCACTGGTATCTCAGATACCAGCAGGGCCACCCATGGTGGACAGGCTTCTGCTGAGCGTCCAGACTAAGACAGACTAGGGAGAAGGATCCAGCAGCCCACTCCTGAAACATTTAGCCATTGAAAACCCTATGAGTAGCAGAGAAGCACTGTCAAACACAGTGCTGGACAATGAGCCCCTCAGGCTGCAAGGCATTCAAGAAATCACTCAGGAAGAGTTGCCTCCTCAAAGTAGTTGTTGTTGTTGTTAGGTGCCATGGAGTCAGTATCCGGCTCATAGCGACCCTCATAGAGTTTTCCATGGCTGACTGTTTCAGGATTGTGTTGGGAGTGGATTGCCAGGTCCTTCTCCCATTTTTGCAGTGCTGGGAATTGAACGCAGGACCTCAGAGACTGCAGCGCAGTGCTCTACCAACTGAGCTAAAGCCCAGCCCCCTCAAAGTAGAGTTGACCTTAATGATGAAAATTTAGCGAAGCTGTTGGGACCTCCTTTTGCTGACCTGGCACGACTCAAAATGGGAGGACGCATAGAGGCTGCAGCAACGGGCTCAAAGGAAAAGATTGTGTGCGTGGCCCAGTGTCGGGGAGTGTTTCATTCTGCTGTACTTAGGATCGCTATGGGGCACCTAATAACAACAACATAGCAAGGTAAGATATTTCTGTAGACTTCCATCTTCTTATATGCAAAATGAAGGACCGCCCATGAACTCCCTGGGAGATCCCAGTGGTTAGAGAGCATGAGTGCCCAATTATGCTCAGTGCACTGACCTATGTGATTTGAGGATTCGCCTTGTGGTGGCCTCCTGTTAGAGCTGCAAGGGATATTGAGGGTTTCCAGACGTGAGCGTCTGTGTGCCATGAATAGCTGATAGCCACAGAGAGCGCGAGGCGGCACCTTCTTCAAAGAACTCTTGCTTCTGTGAGCTTCATGGGACGTTTGCTTTGAAGCTGTGGACCTGCCCTGCGTTCCAGCTCTTCTTCTGAAGTGGGCTGCACCTCTGATCTGAACAAAGGGAAATTGTAGATGAAGACAGAATTTTATTGACCAAGATGGAGGCCAGCAAGGCCAAGCAAACACTGGGGGCACTGAGCAGCCATCTCCTGGCCAGTCCTCCCCC
>VMDO01025142.1:0-28634 GCA_007922755.1 Pedetes capensis | reverse complement strand
GTCCATTTTTTTTTTTTTACTTTTTGAGACAGTGTCTCACTAAATTACACAGACTACCTCTGTTCTCGAACTTGTGATCCTCCTGCCTCCGCCTCCTGAGCTGCTGGGATTACAGGCGTGCGCCACCCGCATGTGAAATATATTCATGCTGTTTTGCAACAGATCTTGAGAACTCTTTCATCTTGCAAAACTGAAACTCTGTGCCTATGAAACATTATTCATTTTCCTTTCTCCCTTCAACCCTTGGCAACTATCTTTCTATTTTCTGTTCCCATAGGTTGTTTGTGGGCTGGGATTTAGCTCAGTTGGTAGAGCACTGCGCTACAGCCTCTGAGGTCCTGAGTTCAATTCCCAGCACCACAAAAATGGGAGAAGGACGTGGCAACCCACTCCCAAGGCAATCACAAAACAGTCAGCCATTGAAAACCCTATGAGGGTCGCTATGAGCCGGATACCGACTCAAGGGCACCTAACAACAACAACAATAGGTTGTTTGGGTTTGGCTCTTTTTTTATTATTACTTTAGAGACTTTATATGAGTAGAATCATACAGTATTTGTCCTTGTGTGATTGGATTATTATACTTATCATAATATACTCAAGCATCATCCATGTTGTAGCATGTGACAAGAATTATTTTGGGGTTGGGGTTGTAGCTCAGTGGTCAAGCCCTTGCCTAGCATGTGAGAAGCTGTGAGTTTAATCTCTGGCACCCAGGGGAAAAAAGGATTCCTTCTTTTTAAAGGCTGTACATTATTCCATTTTGCCTGTATACCACATTTTCTTTTTCCATTCATCTGTTGATGGACACTTTGGTCCTTTGAATCTTTTAATTTATATATAGTACAATTCAGTCTTTTTTGGCATATGGCCCCATAAGTTTGACATTTTGCATAGAATTGTATAAATACTACCAAAATAAAGATAGCTATACTCCCTAAAACCTTTCTCATATTGCCTGTTTGTAGTGAAATATTCCTTCCACCTTTACCCACTAATCTGGTCTCCAGCCCTACAGACTGTATCAACAAATATGTATTCTTTTGAGTCTGGTTTCTTTCACTGAGCATAATGCATTTGAGGCTTACCCATACATTATTCCACAAATAATTGTGACTTCTTTTAATTGCTGAATAATGTTTCATCATATAGAGACACACCACAGCCTATTCAGCACCAGTTGAAGAACATTTGTTTTATTTTGAGTTTATGAATAAAGCTGATACAAACATTTGCATATGGGTTTTTATAGGAGCATATGTTTTTATTTGTCTCAGGAAAACACTTCCGAGTGAAATTGTAGGATCATATGGTAGGTGTATGTGTTAGGGTTCTCCATGAAGACAAAACCAGTAGAATACTTACATAAATATTTGAGAGGAGATTTATTAGGGATTTAGCTCCTGCAATTATGGTAGCTGAGAAGTCCCACAGCAGGTTACCTGCAGGCTGAAGACCCTGGGATGCTGATACCATGGCTCAGTGCAAGTCTAAAAGCCTCTGAAACAGGGAAGCCAATGGTATAACTCACAGTTAGAAGCCAGAAGCTTGAGAACCCAAGGAGGAGATCCTGGTATAAATCATGGAATCCAAAGCCTGGAGAGCTCCAACTTCTGACCTACAAGGCACAAGATGCACATGTCCTAGCTCTCAGTGGGAAAGACGAATTCACCTGTTTTTGTTTTCTCCCAGCACCCAGCAGATTGAATGGTAGGCACTCACTTTGATGATGGGTCTTCCTAATCCACTCAGACTCACATACTAACCTCCTCTGGAAACCCCCTCACAGACATTCTCAAAGTAATGCTTTCCTAGGTTTTTAGACGTTCCTTAATCTGATCAAGTTGAGACCTAAAACAAACCATTCTAGCTATCAGAGGCGGCCAAACTGTTTTCCAAAGTGCCTGTATTATTTTGCATTCCCATGAGTAGTGTGTGTGCTCCAGCCAGGGCTTCAAACTCAAGAAAAATTGGGTTCAGGTTCAGGTACAGGTTCAATATGCTAAAACATAGAGTGTTCAGGTTTGGTTCAGATTCAGGCTTAAAATTATAATCCTATGTGTACATAGACAAAAATTTTTTTCTATTTTCATATATAATAGTTAATTATACAAAGAAAAACATTAAAATATGAACTTGAACCTAATTTTTCACTGGGTTTGAATTTGGGTTCGGATTCAGAAAAATGTTCAGAAATACTTGAACCCAAACAGGTTCAGAGTCCAGGTTCCTTTTGAAGCCCTGCAATCTATACATAAAAATTAAACCCAAACCCTCTAAATTTTAACATATTGAACCCGCACTCAAAGCTCAGCTCAATTTTTGCAGGTTTGAAGCCCTGGTTCCAGCTGTACTGCATATTCACCAACTCTTGGTATTGTTGGGTGTGTTTGCTTTGTTTGTTTTGTATTGTTCTCATTCTAATAAGCATATAGTCATATCCTATCTGATTTTAATTTGCTTTCCTTGATGACTAATGATATTAACTACCTTCTCATATGCTTATTTGCTATTTGTTAATATTCATTGGTTGTGCCTGTTCTGATTTTTTGCTGATTACTAAATTTAGTCATTTTCCTATTGTTAAATTTTGAGAATTCTTTATGTATTCTGGATATAAATCCTTTTTCAGATTTGTCTTTTCATTCTCTTAATGATGTCTTCCAAAGAACAAAGCACTTTTTAACTTGACAAAATCCAACTTGTCAATATTTTTCTTTATGGATTAAATATGCTCTTTAGCATCATTTCTAATAATTCTTTGCCTAATCCAAGCTAAAAAATAAAAAACAAAAACAAAAACAAATCCTTTTTTCTCTTCTATTTTTTCCTTAAAGTGTTATGGTTTTACTTAGTTCTATGATCCCTTTTAAGTTAATTTTGTATAAAGTATGAAGATCAAGATTTAGTATTTTGCATATGGATCTCTAATTTTCCTAGTACTTTCTGCTGTCCTTTTCCATTTATTAATCTTTATACTTTCATCAAAATAATTTGGCTGTACTTGTATAGTTCTATTTCTGGACTCTGTATTCTGTCCTTTTGCATCCATGCTTTTATAAATACCAAACTGCTTTGATAGGTGTTAAAATCAGGTATTATAACAGGTCAAACTTTATTTTTGCCCCATATAAATTTTAGAATCAGCTCATCAATATTCTCAGAAAATCTTCTTTTATTTTGTTCATAATTGCCTTTGAAAGATCATTTGATATAGACCAATTTGGAGGTAATTAACAGCTTGTATTAATACATCTAACATTGTCCTCAAGCTTACTGCCATTATTTTCTTTTCTTTTTACTTGGTAGGTGGTCTGGGGATCCAACGCAAGGTCTTGTGCATACTAAATAAGTGCTCTACCACTGAGCAACATCTCTATTCCTAAGACTGATCATTTTTATTTTGTTTATTTATTTATTTATTATTTTTGAGACAGGGTCTTGCTATGTTGCCAATAGTGGCAACTATTGTGGGCTCAGGAGAGCCTTCCATCTCAACCTCCCAAATAGATGGGATTACAGGGGTGTGCCACCACACCCAGCTCATTATTTTCATAGTTGCATCCTAATGTCCAAATACTTTAGTGAAAGTTAAGTTTAGTATTTATATTCTTAAAGGGAATTTAGCGCTCAGCTGTGACCTTACTAATAAGGAATTCCAACTTACCAGCACACTTGAGGCATTTAAATCTACAAGTTTCTAGCACTTGGAGACTGTATGCCACTTATCTTTCGTATACAGAAGATTCAAAATTAGAGTAGGACCTCAATGAAAGTTTGTGGGTTAAATATTTAAAGATGAGGCTTTTAAATAATTCTATTTATATCTTCAGGCATAATGAGAGATCATTGTTATTAAGCATATGAAATTTCCATGATGCAAAAAGAAAACCACTACTCTCCCTTTCTAGAAAGAACCATAGTAATAGCCCATGGTGCAAGAAAGAGTAAGAAGATAGTTGAAATTATCCCAAAACTTTTTACCCATAACAAGACTTAGATTCACAAAATGTGAATGCAGATTATTTAGTAGGTGAGACTCACACAGTGACACATAGTACCTAACTTTTTGCATGTCACTATACACCTACACAAAAATTTGATCCAACAATGGGCATGGTGGTGCATGCCTGTAACTCCCCCAACTTGGGAGGCTGTGGCAGGAGGATCATGAGTTCAAAGCCAGAGACAGCCTGCATAACTTAACAAGACCCTGACTCAAAACAAAGAAATAAAAACTAGGCTGGATGCAGCCTAGTGGTAGAGCACTTGCAGAGTATATGCAAGGCCCTGGGTCTAACCCCCATGTGCCCCTCTCCCCCAAAAAAGTTTCAAAATGAAAACTTTTAATAGAATAGGTTGTCATTTATAAAAATTATATATTCATGCTGAGTGTTGTGACACATGCCTATAATCCCAGCCACTTTGGAGGCTAAGGGAGGAGGATCATGAGTTTAACAGGCAGCCTGCACAACTTAATGAGATCCTATCTTAAAATAAAAGATAAAAAAGGGGTCGGGTCAGCTCAGTGGTAAAGCATTTGCCTAGTATGCATGAGGCCCTGGGTGCAAGCCCCCAGCACTGAAGAAATAAAAAATAGGTAGATGATGATGATGATGATGATGATGATAGATAGATAGATAGATAGATAGATAGATAGATAGATAGATAGGTAGGTAGATAGATACACACACACATTCTTTTGACTCCCCTAGTGAATTTATTTTTAGGATTTCACTTTAAGAGAAAACTCACTGCATAATTATTTTACTAAAAATCCTATATTTTGTTTACTATTGAATGAAATATAGCAATCCTCAAGTTAGGTACTAAGGAATATGCCACAGTTTTTCTGATACACAGATGGTGTTGTTAGGTGCGTTGAGTCAGGTCTGACTCATAGCGACTCTCGTGGGTTTTTTTTTTTTTTATACCTAGTTAAGATTTTAATAGTAGAAGTATTGAGACAAATAGAATGCCATTTGAAAATGTTAAACATTAAATAAAAATTAAACTAACTTTCATGTTTTCTTATGACAATATTTTAATTCAAATTTAATACATATTTATTTTAAATAATATTTCTAAATCTATTCTTGTTTTTATGTACTTTCCTAATTTAAAATACTTTATTTTAAAGTTTCATTTTATATTTTTTTTTGCTTATTTGGGTTATATTCCCCTATTTTCCCAATGTATTCATGAAGTTGTGCTGTTCACACTGAGATCATCCTACCCCCAGCCCACCTTCCCCAATCTTTGCTTCCCTCTGCTAGTTCTCTCCTTCCTTCTTTCTACTCTTCGCTAAGCTTAATTGTGCATTGTTTTATATATCAATTTATATATAGGATTTTTTCTTCCTTTAAGAAAGATTCAGCTCCCGCGTATGAGTGAGAACATATGGTACTTCTCTATTTAAGCTTGTGTTCATTCGCTTAAGATGATGCTCTCCAGTTTCATCCATTTTGCTGCAAATGACATTATTTCTTTTTTATTGCTGAGTAGTATTCCACTGTGTATATATACCAGTTTTGTTTGTTTGTTTGTTTGTTTATCCATTCTTCTGTTGACGGGCACCTTGGTTAGTTCCATATCCTTGCTATCGTGAAAAGTGCTGCACTGAATATGGAGATGCAGGTGTCTCTGTGGTATGATGACTTGTCTCCCTTTGGGTATATTCCCAGTAGTGGTATAGCTGGGTCATATCTCATAGGGTTTTCACTGGCTGATTGTTTAGGGATTGCTTCAGGAGTTGATTGCCTTGTCCTTCTCCCATTTTTTTGCAGGGCTGGGGATGGAACAAAAGGCCTCAGAGAGCACAAAGTGGCACTCTACCAACTGAGATAAACCTCATCCCAATACACAGATTTGTTGTTGTTAGGTGCTGTTGAGTCATGTATGACCCATAGTGACCCTCATTGGGTTTTCAATGGCTGATTATTTCAGGATTGCCTCAGGAGTGGATTGCCAAATCCTTCTCCCATTTTTGCGGTGCTGGGAATTGAACCCGGGACCTCAGAGCCTGCAGAGTGGCGCTCTACCAACTGAGCTAAATCCCAGCCCAAATACACAGATAGTACCAAATTATTTTGCTATTATGTGACCAAAAGTAGCCAAAGGAGTTAAAAAGAATAGTGCTTTAGCTAGAATAACAAATAGTGCCTTGACTGCTTTAATCTGAACCAAATTAGATGAATCTTCATCATCACTTTTTCTCTGTTGCTATTTGATGGGATGAATTTCAATCAAATGATTTAGAATGCTAGGATCTTAATCTATTATGTTGGATTTGCGTAGACTTTTAAATTCTCTCTCTCTCTTTTTATTTTCACTCTTTTTTTTTTTTTTTTGGTGGTATTGAGATGCTGAACCCAGGTGCCTCCCACATTCTCTGCAAGTGCTCCACCATTGAGCTACACACTCAACCCCATTTTGGTATTTTATCCTGAGACAGGGTCTTGCTAAATTACAGAGGCCACATGTGGCTTCAAACGGGTTATCCTCTTTCATCCACCTTCAGAGTTGCTGGGATTACAGGCATGTGCCACTGCATCTGGCTATAATTCTCTTTTTAGGGTCCTTTTGCCCATGAAAAGACATTTGTCAAGCAGTTGGCTGGGGTTAGGGTGCAGGCTATAATTCAGGAGACTAGCAGAGATAAATGAACCAAAAGAGGACAAAAATATGACCTCACTGACAAAGAGTTCCAACAAACCAGCACAGAGACAATAAATAGACACTTCCTAGAACTTGCTTTTTCTCTTTGCCACAAGTGTTTTCTCTTTAGTCACTGAAGTATGAAGGCATTTTTCACCCTAAACTTTTCATGGAACTCTTTGTGCCAGGGGTAGCACATTCCATCCTCTGTGTACTATTACGGGTAAACAATGAAATGACCATCAAAGAGTCAAAGTATTTCTTGCCTCATACAAGGAATTTAGAAACTCCTTTGGATGAAAGTCCCCACACATAGTGGTAGTATTATCCTACTGTGCATAGTATCATTACACCAAGATTATAAGGCACACATACTTTACTGAGAGCTTTTTGTGAGTCAAATTCATGTGCTGAAAACAGATATGGCATTTTAAATCATGTAAATTTATGGAGATTGGAGATCCTTTTTTCTCCCAGAAAAATGAATAAGTCTTTTCTAGAATTCCCGTAACAAAGGATAACACTGAAATTTATGGAAGCAAAGTTCTAACATACTCAGAAACAACACCAAGTTATTCTTGGAGTCGGTAAAATCTGTTTTTAAAAGTTGCTTCTATAGCCAGGTGTGGTGGTGCACGCCTGTAATCCCAGCAGCTTGGGAGGCAGAGGCAGGAGGATCGCAACTTCGAGACCAGAGGCAGTCTGCATAACTTAGTGAGACCCTGTCTCAAAAAGTAAAAAAAAAAAAAAAAAATGGGCTGAGGGTGCAGCTCAGTGGTCCAGCACTTGCAGAGCATGCAAGTGCGAGGCCCTGGGTTCAACCCCCAGTACCACCAAAAAAAAAAATTGCTTCTGTGGCAAATGAAGCATTGAGTGAGCAGGCTCACATAAAAGGTGAGGGGACACAGACAAAGAGGAGAAAAGAGGATACAAATTAATAGTTTATCAAAATGTGATTATATCAAGCTTTAGTTTGGAAAGAACAAAAGTGCATGCTGTCATCAGGGAAAAGGAAGTTGATTAAGGATGTGTATGGGTTAAAATTGTTAAGTGATTTCTAGAACAGATTCTAGAACAGATTACACCAATGTCCATATTCATATTCTCTCTCTCTCTCTCTCTCTCTCTCTCTCTCTCTTTTCTTTCTCTCCCTCTCCCCTCTCTCCTTTGAGCAGTAACCTTTAAGTTAGTCTGAAATATATCTGCTGAGTAGATTCTAACTCAGGGACCCACTCTTGACCAAAGCATTTAGCTTTTCCCCTTTGTTGTTGTTGTTAGGTGCCATCGAGTCGGTATCTGACTCCTAACAACAACAGCTTTTCCCCTTAGGAGGCTATTATTGTTGTTGTTACGTACTATTGACTCATAGCGACCCTATGTGCAGCAGAATGAAACACTCCCCAACACTATGCCATGCCCGCCACTATTGTCAGGGCTTCTCTGCTATTCCTAGGGTTTTCAATGGAGGATTGTTTCAGGAGTGGATTGCCAGGTCCTTCTCCCTAGCCTGCAGCACCTGATATTCCCAGGTGGTCTCCCATCCCCGACTAACCAGGCCAACCCTGTTTAGCTTCCAAGATCAGGTGGGATCAGATGCCAGGGTGTTATGGTTGCAGACTAGGAGGTAATAGGAGACAGTATAAAGTCTATCATATTAATATAAGCCCTACATCTTTGTGGTTTTGCTTTTTTTTTTTTTTTTTTTTTTTTTTTGTGGTACTGGTGTTTTGAACCCAGGGCCTTGAGTGTACTTTGGAAGTGCTGTGCCACTGAGCTGCACCCTCAGCACTTGTTAGGGGTTTTTATCTTGAGACAGGGTCTTGCTAAATTATACAGGCTGTCTCTGGTCTTGAACTTGTGATCCTCTTGTCTCTGCCTCCCGAGTTGCTGGCATTATAGGTGTGTGCCACCATGCTCTACTAGGTCCCACATCTTTTAAGACCAAAAATAACCATTCACATAAATAAGAAATAGGATTGTCTAATGTTAACTACAATGAGAAAGAAGAATGAATATGACTAAATACAAAAAGAGATTGTGGGAAATAAAAATAGGTTTTTGAAGTGGTGAGATTATAATTATTTTTTTTCTCATTTTCCTCCAATGTTGTTATTCTAGTGCTTTGACTAATTCATGTTGCTTGCTTGCTTGCTTTCCTTCCTTCTTTATTTCTTTCTGTTTTGTTTTGTTTCAGCATGCCAGGTAAGTGCTCTCCAGCTGAGCTCCAACCACAGGGTCCAAACATTTTTTTGTTTTGTTTTGTTTTGTTTTTTGGTGCAGGGGGCTGAACCCAGAGACTTACACTTAGTAGACAAGCACTCTATCACTGAGCTAAAATCCAACCCCTTGCTTTGTTTTTGTTTGTTTGTTTTGAGGCAAAGGCTCACTATGTGACCTAGGCTGGCCTCCATCTTGCAATCTCCCTGCTTCAGCCTCCCAGGCATGTGCCACCACACCTGGACCAAATTAAAATTTTTGTATGTGTGCATCATGCTTTGACTTGTCGTTGTTGTTGTTAGGTGCCGTCGAGTCAGTGTCCAACTCATAGGGACCCTCATAGGGATTTCAATGGCTGACTGTTTCGGGATTGCCTTGGGAGTGGATTGCCAGGTCCTTCTCCCATTTTTGCAGTGCTGGGAATTGAACTCAGGACCTCAGAGACTGCAGTACAGTGCTATGCTTTGACTAAGAAATTTTTAAAAATATTTAGAACCATGAATATTCAGATGCCTTAAAATTGGTTATCTCTACTTATTTTAATTTCAATTCATTTTAAACTCAAGCAAGAGAGATTAAGTTTTAAAAGTGTGTGAAAGATGTATTTAACTAATATTCTAATCCAAGTTTAGTCCATAGCCATTCCATTCAGTTTCATCATATACATGGAGAATTCATCACTTGGAAGTGCTACACATACTTTAAAAATAAAATCCCTGATATATCTACATGCCTGTTACTCAGGCTTTTAAAATATTTGCCTACCCCTCTACATAGACGAAATC
Source organism: Pedetes capensis (assembly GCA_007922755.1). Classification (NCBI taxonomy): domain Eukaryota; kingdom Metazoa; phylum Chordata; class Mammalia; order Rodentia; family Pedetidae; genus Pedetes; species Pedetes capensis. The sequence goes on along the minus strand of VMDO01025142.1, from coordinate 18,975 downwards.
ATGTGCTTGTCAAACTTTTCTGTAAAACAAGTCAGAATATGAAAAGAAGTCAGAAACTTTGGAAAATAAAGTTGTGAGGGTGAGGAGGTTGATGTATTTATAGCAAGTGGTTTATAATATTAAATATACACTCAGCCTTTTATGACCAATTATAACTATGAGTTTTAATTTAGAAATAACTGTCAGAATCTTCAAAGAATTTTTTTTTAAATCCAATCAGTTGGTTAGTGGAAATTTGGCTTTATCAGTGATGCTTAATTCATTTTATTTTTCAGATTTCAAACAAAAGACCAAAACTAGTTTTCATGAACAAAAGATACATTCATAATTGTTTAGGATGATGGGTGACATGGAATATTTTTCAGAGGGCCTAATTACAATGATTGTTCAGCATTTTGGCAATTACCATGTATGTTTCTAATAAAATTCTTAGTTAAATTATAAAAAGTCAGTTCTTAAACCATATAGTAAAGGTTCTTGAACTATATTTTACAATTCTGATTTACAAGCCACATATGGTGGCATATACCTATAATCCCAGTACTCAGGAGGCTGAGGCAGGAGGGTCAACAGGAGTTCAAAGTCATCCTGGTCTACTTAATGAGTTCCAAGACAGCCTGCGCTACATGAAGAGACTCTGTCTCAAAACAAACAAACAAACAAAAATTCTGATTGACATTTCAAATTGATTTGTTGTTGTTGTTGTTTTCTTTTTTCTTCCTGATTTTTGATAAGGAAGCAGTCCTTTTACCAAGTTTCATTAAGAGTAAAGTGTATTAGTCTGCCACCTGGGGGATTCATGGAAGCACTGCAAGTCACACAATTTATAGCAATAAGAATACTGCAATATATGTTGTAATAGTTTTGTATTGCCTAATGAGTAATGTTGGCACACATATTCTCTCTCTCTCTCTCCCTCTTTCCCTCTCTTTCTCTGTCTCTCTCTCTCTGTCTCTGTCCCTCTCCCTCTCTCTCTCTCTCTCTCTCTCTCTCTCACACACACACACACACACACACACACACACACACACTTGGGGCTAGTGAGTTTATGAAAAAGCTGTGGATTAAAGGTAGAGGGTAAGCTGGAAGTGGTGTCATGTGCCTGCAATTCCAGCAACTCTGAAGATTGAAGTAAGAGGGTGACTTGATCCCAGGAGTCCCAGATCAGAGTGGGCAACCAAACAAGACCTCCTCTCAAATGTAAAATAAATAAAATTAAAAGGTGGAGAATAAGAATAGAGGCATATGCACACATTTCTGCTGCAAAATCACATGCTTAAAATAAGAGATCATATGATAGCTTTCATTTTTATTTTCATTTCTAAGGCATCTCCTAAAGATCTATGCTATAAGCCAGGCATGGTGGCGCACGCCTATAATCCCAGTGGCTCGAGAGGCAGAGGCAGGAGGATCTCAAGTTCGAGACCAGAGGCAGTCTGCATAATTTAGCAAAACCCTGCCTCAAAAAGTAAAAAAAAAAAAAAAAGATGGGCTGAAGGTGCAGCTCAGTGGTATAGCACTTGCAAAGCTTGCATGAGGCCCTCAGTTCAATCCCCAGTACCAAAATAAATAAATAAATAAATAAATAAATAAATATAAATAAAATAAAATTCTATGCTATCTTTTTTTCTTAATGCAGCACACAGCATCCAGGGCCAAAATGTCATATTGGTATTACTTTATTTTATTTTTATTTTTATTTTGGCGGTAAGGATTGAATCCAGAGCCTTGTATATGCTAGGCATGCATGCTGCCACTGAGCTGCACCTCCAGTCATTATATATTTGAGAGTGTCAAGTGCACCACCACACCCAGCTGAATGTATTCTAAACTACTCTTTCATTTAAAAATTACTTCTTGAAGAGCTAGGGAATTCCCTCAGTGGTAGTGTTTGCCTGGCATGCTGGATGCCCTAGATTCAAACCTCAGCACCACCAAAAACCATCAATTTCCTTTTTTTTTTTTTTTTTTTTTTTTTTTTTTTGAGACAGGGTATCCCTGAGTAGCCAAGACTGGCCTGGAACACACTGTGTATCCCAGCTGGCCACAAACACACAATCCTTCTGCCTAAGCCTCCCAAGTACTAGGATCACAGGTAATCTACCATTACTCTCAGTCAAAAATTTACTTTTTGAAGTTGGAATTGGTATTTGGAAGAAGATAAAATGGCACTATTACCTCTTACAATACACCAGAATAAAGCACATGTGGATCATAGTTTCAAATATAGGATTGTCTTTAGAGACATACTTACACAAAAAAGTATCTGTCGTTTATCTGAAATTCAAATTTAACTGGATGGTCTGTATTTTTATTTGCTATTGCTGGTGTAACTGTGCAAGGTTCAGTTGTATGCTGGCCTCCCCCTAGGGGGTCAACGAATAAACAGGCAGAGCAATGGAGAAAAGCCTTTACTAACAACAAGCCACCATGTTGGAAGATGGCAGGTTCTCACCTTCCAACAACCATCTAACCCTTGCCCTAAGGGAGAATGTTTCATATAATTTTCTTTCTTTCTTTTTTCTTTTCATTTATTTATTTCTCTGTACTTGGGAGCTGAACCTAGGGCTTCTCACATACTTTGTAAGTGCTATACCTGGACTGCACCTGTAGCCCATTTATTCTTTTTTTTTTTTTTGTGTGTGTGTGTGTGTGTGTGTGGTACTGGAGGTTGAACCCAGGGCCTCACACTTGCATGCTTTGCAAGTGCTGGACCACTGAGCTGCTGCCTCCAGCCCATTTTTTAACTTTTTTGAGACAGGGTCTTGCTAAATTACACAGACTGCCTCTGGTCTTGAACTTGCGATCCTCCTGCCTCTGCCTCCCAAACCACAGGGATTACAGGCGTGTGCCACTGAGCCTGGCTCTTTACTTTTTATTTTGAGTCAGGGTCTTGCTAAATTGTGCAAGCTGCCTCAGGCCTCAAACATGTGATCCTCCTGCATCAGCCTCTCAAATTGCTGGGATTACAGGTGTGTGCCACCACACCCAGTTTTCATATAATTTTTCAAGGGGATGTTTGTGAGCCCCAGACAGGTGGGTGCCTCATTAGTCCAGTGTTTCAAGAAGTTGCCCCTTCTGGAGAGTGTGCTGTGTACTACTTATCTTGTTCACATAGATTGGTGAGAGTTGCAGTTCCGGGGATCTAAAGCACATAAATCATCGAAGTGTCTGTGTTGATTAAAGTGCCTTGTGTCTAGTTTTTATTGTGGTCAATGTTTCTGGTAAGCACTCTTCCAGGTATGACCTTCCCCCAAGATATGGAGCTAGGGAGTGCTCAGGAATGGAGGTTTGTGCATTCCTAGCTAACTTTGTTGTTGCTGTTCTCTTTGGGTGCCATCAAGTTGGGTGGGGTTTTCAATGGCTGATTGTTTCAGGATTGCTTTTGGAGTGGATTGCCACATCCTTCTCCCATTTTTTGTGGTGCTGGGGATTGAACCCAAGCACTCAGAAAGTACAGAGAAGGGCTCTACCAACTGAGCTAAACCTCAGCTCCGTTAACTTTGTTGCTGTTGTTGTTAGGTGCAGTCACACGGGACGTATGTCTGACTCATAGCAGACAAAACACTATTGTCATGCTTCTCTGCTATTCATGGCGTTTTCAACGGCTGATTGTTGGGGGGGGACATTTTGGTTTTTTGTTTTGTTTGTTTTTTGAGGTGGGCAATGGGTTGCCAGGTCCTTCTCCCAAGCCTACAGTACCCGGTGTTCCCAGGCAGTCTCTGACAGGATCAGATGCCACAGCAGTATGGCTACAGGCTAGCTAACTTTTAGTGTGCAGTTAATCTATAAAAGGTAGAATTCAGTGGGCAGTTAATCCTTAAGTGATAGAGCAGGCAGAAGCAAGGAGACACTTTTGTAAAATGGGTCTCCATGGGTGGGGGCTTATGTGCTTTAACTGGCAATCCTATGTAAATGGAAAAAAATGAAAGCACTAAAATAAATGAGTACTAAAATCATGGATGGGCTGGGGCTTAACTGAGTTGGTAAAGTGTTTGCTTGGCTGCTCTGAGGTCCTAGGTTCAGTCCCTAGCACTGCAAGGACCTGGCAACCCATTCCCAAAACAATCCCCCCCAAAATCAGCCATTGAAAACCCTATGAATAGCAGAGAAGCACTGATACAGTGCCAGATACGGCACAGTGTCGGGGAGTGTTTCCTTCTGTTGTACTTAGGGTCAGCTGTGAGTTGGACCCAACTGAATGGCACCTAACAACAACAAAATCATGAATGAGTTTATTACCTGGGGGCAAGGTTGGAGAAATTCATTTTATCTTGGACTCAAACCCCCAAAGCAATAAAAGACTGATAAATTCTACCGTATAAATTTTTAAAATACTTTTTATTAGGTAGCTAGTTTAGGCATTAGCAGGTAGTATGGAGGAAACGGGGACTGAAAATATCTCCTGCCCTTCCGCCATGATGAAGAAGCCGTGTGCATCTCTGAGGACATTTTCAAATGGGTCCCATACCCTTACCAAGCCCTTGAGTCATTTACAAAAGAAAGACTCTAGCCTCACATCACACAAAGCACCCAGAACTGGTAGCCCCCACCTGATACCACACTGGGCATTCCCTAGTTTGAATAAAATTAGAGAGAACTTCAGCCCACCTTCTCTTTTTCTGTTCCTCTCTCATTCTTTTTCTCTCTGCATCCCTGCTCTTCTCTCTCCAGTGACCATGTGCACGTCTCTCTCTTCTCTCAGGCCTGCCATCTCTGTCTATCCAAGGCACATTTCCTTCCTGTTCTCTGGCTTCTTTACCTCCCCTTAGGGACTAGAAACATCCTTATGTCAATTCACCCTGGCAACACAGGTTTTTCCAATTTCCTTTCCAGGTTTACTTAAGCTTCTCCAGGTACCACAGTTTTCCCTGTAATTGTTCCTTAAAGGTGTAGTACCTTTAATAAATCTGTTGTAGAAAAATTTAAATCAAAAGTTAAGATGTCAAAACTTTTTTCTTAAAATATAATTACTAGCCAGGTGCAGTGGTGCACGCCTGTAATCCCAGTGGCTCCAGAGGCGGAGGCAGAAGGATCGCAAATTCAAGACCAGAGGCAGTCTGTGTAACTTAGCAAGACCCTCTCTCAAAAAGTAAAAAAAAAAAATGGGTTGAGGGTGCAGCTCAGTTGTGCAGCACTTGGAGAGCATGCAAGCTTGACTCTAGTCTCCTTGCTTCTTATCTTTCTATTTCTATTACAACTACCACCGTGTTAGCCACCTCCTGATTTCTTATATCATGTAAACATTACCTGCCTATTTCCATGGTAACTAGCTTAACCCACCTACGGATGATCAGGTAGGCTGTGCACATGTGGTTCCAGCTGACAACCCCACTCTGTAAACTATATAACCCCAGGAGAACTGGGGTTCGGGTCAGTCCTGAAAGGACTCATTTCCATATGCTGGCCTTGCTATAGCAAAACATTTTTTATTTTACCCAGCTCCTGAGTCTCTTAAAGTACTTTCGGTTTTCTCACACTGCTTCAAACCTATTCTGTGTTCTCTACTATAACTTAAGTTGTTGTTAGGTGCCGTTGAGTTTGGTCCAATTTATAGTGACCCTCATAAGGTTGTCAATGGCTGATTGTTTCAGGAGTGGGTTGCCACGTCCTTCTCCCATTTTTGCTGTGCTGGGGATTGAACCTGTATCTTCAGAGTGCAGCATGGTGCTGGACCAACTGAGCTAAACCCCAGCTATAACTTAAATGTCAGGTATAAATTCTTTTATATGCTGAATACAAGGACTGAGGATTTTTAGGTTTAGCAGCTGGCCTTCCACTTTGGACTGGTTGACCAGCAGTGCCTAGACCTGCCAGCCAGCAAATCCTGGACCCACCTTCCTGGTAACACTTTTTACATGACAAAAAATAACCTCTGTGCAGCACCCCAAAATTATAGGCAAAATTAAAAGATAATTGAGAAATACGAATATCTTTGCAACATAAACAATACCCAGAGTTAGTCTTTCTAATAGAGACCAAGTAAATAAAAAAGTGAGCAAAAGAGTAAAGGAAAAAAGAAAATGACTCTTAAACATTTGCAAAATACATAGCCTCACTTGTAATAGGAATGTGTCAGAAAAATAAGTACCCTGATTTAGGAGTGAAAAATGGCACACTATTGGAAGTTCCATGAAAGAAATCTTCATAACATCTAATGAAATTACACATATATTCACATTTTGACTCTGCAATCTCATTTGTAAGAATGTACTCTGAAGATGTTGTTAAGTGCCATTGAGTTGGGTCCAACTCATAGTGACCCTATGTACAACAGAATGAAACACTATCCAACACTGTACCATGTACATAACCTCTTTTATTTGACAATGTTTCTCTGCTATTCATAGAGTGTTCAATGGCTAATTGTTTCTAGAGTGGGCTGGTGGGTCCTTCTCCCTAGTCTTCTCCCTAGTCTGTTTTAATCTGGGAGCTCTGCTGAAACCTCCATGGGTGACCCTGCTGGTATCTGAATACCAGTGGCATAATTTTCAGCATCTCAGCAACACAAACCCCACAGCACAATAAGCTGACAGACATCCAGGGGACTTTGCAGATAGATATCCGCAAATATAAAACAACAAATGTACAATATTATTTGCTGAAATATCTGTATAGCTGTCAAAATGTAGTAGCATTTGTCTCAGGCACTTAAAATGGAGTCCAAAGGCCATTTTAAATCAGCTCTCAAACATGTCTGCAGCTGAATCTTTGAACTGGGCTGCAGCCACTCCCATGCCCCAGATGTGAGCTGACCTTTGGACTGGGCCAAACTAGCAGTTTCCTAAGACATTATTAATCTCTTCTGGCCTCCTATACAACAGATCCTTTCTCCAAATTATCCAGAGACCGAGAAGTGCCCAAACCCTTTCTTATAAAACAGCTTAACTTTTGCTAAGAACAACCATAATTGCTGACTAACAAGTGAGGCAATTTCAAATCTCCTTGTTGTTTACAGCAATGAATAAAACTTCCATTTTCAAGATTGCTTGAGTCTGTTTTCCTAATTGGCAATCCTAATTATCTCCAAATAAGTGCAATTTTCTTTGTCCTTGACTAGGTTGATTTTATTTTCAGCCAACATAGCACAGACTGGATATCACACAAATATCCATCAACAACATCGAGTAAACCTATGCTACATTCGCATAGGATAGTACTGTGCACCTGAGGCAAGACAGAAACACAGGGAAAACTTGGGGAGACATGCAAAGGAGAGAGTCTTCACCCTGGGATCTGGTTTAAGTGCCACCACCCAAGAATCAAGGACTCTGACATAGCTAATGTTAGGTAGCTAGCTTAGGCATTAGCAGGCAACATGGAGGAAAAGGGGACTGAAAATGGCTCCTGCCATTTTGTCATGATGAAGAAGCCACATGGTTCTCTGAGGACACTGGAAAAATATTTTCAAATGGATTCCACACCCTACCCAAGCCCTTGAAACATTTACAAAAGAGCTGGGCATCCAGTGCTGATGTCATACTGGGCATTCCCTAGTTTGAATTAAACTAAAAGGAACATAAACTCATCTTCTCTTTTTCATTCTTCCCTATCCTCTCTCTCTCTTTGCTCCTCTGCTCTCTTCAATGACTATATGCATGTCTCTCCTTTCTCTTGGGCTCACATTCTTCTCTGTCTATCCAAAGTAGTTTTCCTTCTAAAAGCCTGCTTAACTGTCCTGTTCTCTAGCTTATTTACCTTCCCCTGAGAATGGAAAACTCCTTATGCCAATTCACCCAGGAAACAAATTTTCCAAGCTCCTTTGCAGATCTACCTAAGCTTCTTTAGATGCCTCCATTTTCCCTATAGTTATTCCTTAAAGGTGTACTATCTTTAACAAACATATTTTATACTGTAATTTCTGTATTGGGTATAAATTCTTTTATATGCCAAATATTAGGTCCAAGCAGAAAGAGATCAGACCATCACACTAGGCCATATGTGAAGCAAAATGCTTTTATTACAAGCACCTTGGTGAAGGCAGGCTGGTCCTACTAAGTGGAACAGCAGCCACTTGCTGAGGGGGAGTTATTCTTATAGAGTCCTGTGGGTATGGGGCGGAACAGTATAGGAGGAGGAAGCAGCTTCTGCAAAAAGGGAATTGCCTAATGCAATCCTGCTGACTTCTTGCCTCAGACTTCTTGGTACCTGGCAGTTTTTCACCTGGGCACTGCTGCTTGAGATGTTTCTCTTTCTGAGGTGGGTATGTCATCTGGTTGCTCAAGACTGTTCCTCTTTTTGCGGTAGATGAATCATCTAGTTCTCTTAAGGGATGTTTATCTGCAGGTAACAGACCATGGGGATTGGGACCTTACATTTCCATGTTTGTATTATATATGTATAGAAGAATTGTATTAGTGTGTGGGGCATCGCCCTGCCGCTGTACTTGCTCCAGCCGTGAGTGGGAACCAGCTGCCAAAGACCCGTCTTCTGGTGAGGGGGAGCCGAGCACCCAGGAGCCACGCCACCCGGAAAGGAGGCTTATGCCCATGGCTGCTCTGAGAAGCCTTGAGAAAGGCAGGCTCAGAGGCTTATGCCCACAGCGGCTCCTTGCTTCTTTCTTCCAATGAAGATGTCAACTCCGAGTACTCTTCCCCAACAGCTCTTTATTGTTTCCTTGTCTGTCCCGGTCGATGGAATGGACCCAGACTGCTCCATGTACTGCCCTTATATACTCTTCTGGGGCTAGCTGGGGGCCAATCAGAGGCAGTCACCCCATACAGGTTTCAGCCAATCAGAGGGGATATTCAAATTTGGTTTTGTAGAAGTAGCCAATCAGGGGTGGTTCCCAAAAGGTCCAATCAGAAGCTGTTCAGGGGTTTGGAAACAGCCAATCAGTGTTGAGGGGTCTGAGGCAAGGGATTAGATGCCAGCGCCATCTTGGGGAGCTTGATGACCCTGAGTTCCTGGATGTAGGGCAAAGGTGACTGCCTGGGGAACAAGCCTCAGTCTTCCAAGGGGCTTAGATAGGCCCCAGGGTGAACTGCCTCTCTAGGCAGTGCCCTACATATGTGTATATAGAGAATACAAATATTCCCATGCTTGTATTATATGTGTATATATATACATATACATATATATATATATATATATTTCTTGAAATAACATCTTCTTGCATGCAGTTTTCACAGCAGTCTTCTTAGTACACACACACACACACACACACACACACACACACATATTTTATGTATTTAGTTGTTGTTGTTTTTAGGTGCCATTGAGTTTGGTGCAAATTATAGTAACCCTATGTATGAAAGCACAAAACATTCCCTGACACCGTGCTGTACTTGGCACTATGTCAGTTCTTTTCTATTATTCATAGAGTTTTTGATGGCTGATTGTTTTCGTGATTGCTTCAGGAGTGGGCTGTCAAGTCCTTCTTTAACTTTTGCGGTGCTGGGGATCGAACCCAGGGCCTCAGAGTGTGCAGAGCAGCACTCTACCAACTGAACTAAACCCAGCTCATATATATATATATATATATATATATATATATATATATATATATCTCCATGCTTCACTCTAAAATTGTGTAACATCTCTTATCTTTTATCTAGTACACTCAAAACTGTGTTTCACCTCTCCAACTCATCCTGGAATTCTTTTCAGTGACTGAGAGAAGGACTAGCATTGCCTGAGTAGAGATGCTGAGAAGGGGAACTCCTCAGGGCAGGCAATAATGTTGTGGTACAAGCACCCCTAACTGCTGGTAACACATTTATTTAAAAAATGATGAAGCCAGATGGGATGGTGCATGCCTGTAATCCCAGGGACTCAGGAGGCTGAGGCAAGAGGATCTTGAGTTTGAGGCCAAAGACAGCCTGGGTAACTTATTGAGATCCTGTCACAAGATAAAAAATGAAAAGGGGGCTGGGAATGCAGCTCAGTGATAGAGTGCTTGCAGAGTATGCATGAGGCCCTGGGTTCAGCACCCCAGTACTGCAAAAATAAATAAATAAATAAATAAATAAATAAATAAATACAAATGATGAAAATAAGGACTTTCATTTTATTCCCAACTTTACTAATAGTGACCTCCACAACATACTGAGAAAAGCAAGTGTAGAATTATTAGGGTTTGTTGTTGTTGTTGTTGTTGTTGTTATTGTTTTGTTTTTGACAGTGTCTTGCTGTTTTGGTTATGTTGCTCCGGCTGTCCTGGAACTTGTGATCCTCCTACCTCAGCTTCCTAAATAGCTGTGACTACAAGCACACAGAATCATATCTAGCTGAGGATTTCATAGTTTTTATTGAAGAAATGAATAAAAAATATATTGCTCATTATAGTAGTTAATTTTGTATCACTGTGATGTAACACCTGACATAACAATTTATGGGTTGTTGTTGTCAGGTGCTGTCGAGTCAGGACTGACTTATAGTGACCCTATGTACAACAGAGCGAAACACTCCCTGACACTGTGCCAGGCATATGATCTTTTTTATGTTTAAGCCTATTGTTCCAGCCACTGTGTTAATCCATTTGGTTGAGGGTCTTCCCTTTTTGTTGTTGTTGTTGTTGTTGTTGATCCACCACTCTCCCAAACATGATGTCCTTCTCCAGGGACTGGTCCCTCCTGATAACATGTCCAAAATACATAAGATACAGTCTAGCCATCATTGCTTCCACGGAGTACTCTGGTTGTACTTCGGAGACAGATCTGTTGGTTCTTTTGGCAGTCCAATATTCATCTCCAGCACCATAATTCAAAAGCATCATTTCTTCTCCTGTCTCCCTTATTCAATGTCCAGCTTTTACAAGCATATGATGTGACTGAAAGTACCATGGCATGATCCAGGTGCACCTTCACCTTTGTCTTCAATGTGACATCTTTACTTTTCATCACTTTACATATGTCTTTTGCAATAGCTTTTCCCAAAGCAATGTATCTTTTGATTTCTTGACTGCTACTTCCATGAGTGTTGATTGTAGAACCAAGTAAAGCAAAATCTGGGACAACCTCAATCTTTTCTCCATTTATCATGAAGTTTTGTATTGACCCAATTGTAAGAACGTTTTTCTTACTAATGTTGAGGCACAATCCATATAGAAGGCTGTGTTCTTTTTTTTTTTTACCATGATTTACTGTGATCTTCATCAGTAAATGCTTCAAATTCTTCAAGCGGAGTTGTGTTATCTGCACAATGCAAGTTGTTAATGAGTGTTAGTCCAATCTTGATGCCACATCATTCTTCATAAATTCCAGTTTGTTGAATTATTTGCTCAGCATAGAGATTGTAGAGGTTTAGTGAAAGAATATAGCCCTGATGCACAACTTACTTGACCTCTAACTAGGCGGTGTTTCCTGGTACCGATTCCTCAAGAGTACAATTAAGTGCTCTGGTATTGGCATTCTTTGCAGTGTTATCCATAACTTGTTGTGATCCACAAAGTCAAATGCCTTTGCATAGTCAATAAAACATACACATCTTTCTGGTACTCTCTGCTTTTGGCCAATATCCATCTGATATCAGTAGTGATGTCCTTGGTTCCATGCCCTCTTCTGAATCTGGCTTGATTTTCTGACAGTTCCCTATCTATATACTGCTGTGATCACTTTTGAATGTTCTTTAGCAAAATTTTACTTGCATGTGATACTAATAATATCCTTTAATAGTTTCCACATTCAGTTAGATTCCCTTTTTTGGGAATAGGCACAAATATGGATCTCAACCAGTCAGTTGGCAAGGTAGTTGTTTTCCAAATCTCTTGGCATAAACATGTTAGCACCTCCAGTGCTGCATCTGTTTGTTGAAACATCTCAATTGGTATTTCAATTCTTGGAGTCTTGTATTTCACCAAGTCCTTCAAGGCAACTTCCACCTCTTCCTTCAGTACCATTGATTCCTGATCATATACAACCTCTTGAAATGGTTGATCATCCACCAATTCTTTTTGGTATAATGAAAGGAAAGCCTATTTTTGGATTCAGAAGATTCAATCCATCATGGCAGAGCAGAGCAGTTCATGTCATGGCAGGCCAAGAAGCAAAGAGAAGGGGAATGTGGTACTCAAGAATTTTTTTTTCTCTTTTATTCCTTTCAGATGCCCAGTCCATGGGGATGGTGCCACTGACATTCAGGGTGCATCTTTCCCTATCAGTTAATCTTTTCTGGAAATGCCCTCATAGACACACCCAGAGGTGTACCTCACCCATATCCTAGGTCATTCTAAATCCAGTCAAGTTGCCAATAAAGATGAACCATCACACCCATTTTTGCAAAAAGAAACACTAGGGGTTTTAAACTAGAAATTAATAAAAATTGTTACCTATAGAAAATGGGGTTGAGTTTGGTTGGGTTGAGGGAATAGAAAGTGAAGTGAGACCTATCTAAGGATAACTCAGTATAGTTTTGATTCTTTTTTTTTTTTTTATTGTTCAGCACTTTGGTGTTGAACACACCATGTACTCTCATGTACTTTCCAAGTTTTCTAACAATCGGTTGCACTCCTAGCTCCTTTTCTATTTTTTATCTTGAGTCAAGGTCTCAGTAACCTATGCAGGGTTCTTCTGTTCTTAAACTTGTGATCCTCTTGCCTTTGCCTCATAAATCACTGGGATGATGGGCGCGGTGGCGCATGCCTGTAATCCCAGTGGCTCGAGAGGCGGAGGCAGGAAGATCCCAAGTTCAAGACCAGAGGCAGTCTGTGAAATTTAACAAGACTCTGTCAAAAAAAAAAGGGGGGGGGATGTGCTGGGGGTGCAGCTCAGTGGCCCAGTACTTGCAGAGCATGCAAGGGCAAGGCCTGGGTTCAACCCCCAGTACTCCAAAAAATAAATAAATAAATAAATCACTGGGATTATAGGCATGTACCATTGTACTGGGCTAGTTTTGATGCTTGAGCCATGTAATGGCTTTTATATACATTTATGTTTATAAATAAAATTGCATTAAAAAGCAAAAATTAAAATATAAAATAGGTCTGGGGATATATCTCAGTGGCAGAGCACTCACCTAGCATGCATGAGTCCCTGATTCAGTCATCAGCACTGTGGGGGGGGGGAGGCATTAATAATAGAGATGATGTATTGATGTATACGGACTGAAAATCATTACAGCTGAGTGTGGGGGCGCATGCCTGTAATCCCAGCACTCAGGAGACTGAGGCAGAAGGATTAACATGAGCTCAAGTGTGGCGCGGTCTACATAGCCAGTTTTAGGATACCCTTGGCTACATATTGAGACCCTGTCTCAAAAAAAAATTGAAAATAGGGTTGAGGGTGTAGCTCAGTGGTAGAGTATTTGCTTAGCATGCATGAAGTCCAGGGTTCAATCTCCAGCACCAAAAATAAAATGAAATAAAACATAATAAAATAAAATTGAAAATAAATGGAAACAGACATACTTAACATTTTAAGTTGCTAACATAAGGACAAGCTTGGTGGCATACACTCCATTATGCTAGCACTGGGGAAGCTGAGGCAGGAGGATCAATGGGGTTCAAGGCCAGACTGGTATACATAGAGAGTTCCAGGGCAGCCTGGGGCTACACAAAGAGACCCTATAAAGAAAGAAAAGAAAGGAAAAGCCGAGTGCGGTGGCATATGCCTGTGATCCCAGTGACTGGAGAGGAGGAAGCAGAAGGATCGCAAGTTCAAGGCCAGAGGCAGCCTGCATAATTTAATGAGACCCTGTCTCAAAAAGTTAAAAATGGGCTGGAGGTGCTGTTCAGTGGTAGAGTGCTTGCAAAGCATGCATGAGACCCTGGGTTCAACTTCCAGTACAGCCAAAAACAACCAAACAAAAATTATGTCTCTGTAATTATGTTGGCAATTTCTTTTTTAATTTTTTAAATATTTATTTGTTTATTTATTCATTTATATTTATTGAAACAGAGTCTCAAGGTGTAGCCCAAGCTAGCCTGGAACTCACTATGTTGACCAGGTTGGCTTTGAACTTGAGTTATTTCTCTTGTCTCAGCCTCCTGGGATTATAGGGGTGTGGCACCATGGCCAGTGAGAATAATTTCAAGTAATTTGGTACTCTGACTGAACATCCTAATTAGGATGTATACTAAGAAAAAAAGAACTTCAAATAAATCTGAAACCTCATTCAGTAAATGTGTGATTATTGACATTTTAGTAGTAATGTTTTAATTTAGTAAGGCTTTTGTGTTTTTTTTTATTTGTTTGTTTGGTAGTGGAGATTGAATCTAGGGCAAATACTCTACTACTGAGCTATATGCCCAGAGTACAATAATTTACTGTATTTTGTAAGAATCAAGGTTTTCAGTGTAAAAGAAATATATATGTAAAATCAACGAAGAAGTAAGCCAGTAATGGTAAATTTGAATTTGAAATCCAAGTATGAACGCATGATTTAAAAATTATATTTCCTATCTCTGAACATTTAAAAGGCCTAGTAACACACCCCAATAGCAAAGACATCACCTCTTGCTGGCATAGTGGTGTAGCTCAGTGGTAGAGCGCTTGCCTAACATGCTCAAGGCCCTGGGTTCAATTCCCTCACACCAAGAAAAAAAAAAAAGAAGAAGAAGAAAAAGAACACCTTGTCTACATCTTGTTCCCAATTACTGTTCCAGGAACCAGGGTACTTTGGAGAAATGACTAGGTCCTGTCTGTGACAAGGAAGGGAGGTAGTGAGCCTGGGATATCTTGTGTTGTTGTTGTTGTTGTTAAGTGCCCTCTAGTCGGTATCCCACTCACAGCGACCCCTCATAGGGTTTTCAATGGCTGTGTGCTTCGGGATTGCCTTGGGAGTGGATTGCCAGGCCCTTCTCCCATTTTTTGCGGTGCTGGGAATTGAACTCAGGGCATCAGAGACTGCAGCGCAGCACTCTACCACATAAAATATCGTGCAAGACTGATGGCATCACCTCATATGAAATAGTTTATTATACTGACCCCAAAAGAAGAGTAATTACAATTGCTTGAAAAAATGTTTAAAAAGAATCCAGTGAGAGAGTCCAGTGAGCCAGGCAGGCATGGTAGCACGTGCCTATAATCCTAGCACTCACTTGGAAAGCTTAGGCAGGAGGATGGAGAGTTTGAGGAAGGTAGAATGATAGAATTAGAAGATTATTATTTATTTAATTACAAAGTATTTTATGATTAATTTTAGAAATGTTTATCAATGGATGACTAAACAATGATAAACATTTATTGGGGAACAGGAAATTGACATTCTTTAGAAGTTTACTATGAAATTGCTTGCTAACTGCAAATAAAGACATGTACTTCATGGAAAGATTTGATAGTCACCACCTTAAACAAGTTATCAAACTTAGCATCTTTTTAGTATCTTCTGGTGGAATACAAAAGGAAGTAGATAGCTATACCTGTGGTGTAGTTCTTTTTCATAGAGCTTTTTCTTTTTTCTTTCATTTTTTTTATTTTATTTCATTTTTTTGCGGTAGTGGGGGTTGAACCCAGGGCCTCACACTTGTATGCTTTGCAAGTGCTGGACCACTGAGCTGCACTCCAGCCCATATTTTTACTTTTTTGAGACAGGGTCTCGCTAAATTTCGCAGACTGCCTCTGGTCTTGAACTTGCGATCCTCCTGCCTCCGCATCCCGAGCCACTGGGATTATAGGCATGCGCCACCACACCAGGCTCACGGAGCTTTTTCTTTCTTTCTCTCTTTCTTTCCTTCTTTTTTCTTCTTCTTCTTCTCTTTTTTTTTTTTTTTTTTTTTTTTTTGTTATATTTGAGAGTTGAAGCCAGGGCTTCACACATACTTTGGAAGTCATACTTTACAAGTGCTCTACCACTAGATTGCACCAGCAATCTATTTTATATTTTTTATTGTGAGTCATGTTCTCACTAAATTGCTCAGGCTGACTCTGTCCTGGAACTCATGATCCTCCTGCCTCTGCCTCCCCAGTAGCTGGGATTACAGGAGTGAGCCAATGCTCTTGTCTTGACGAAATGTTTAACTGGAATCTAGCCACTCCTTTAGGGCACATTTTCAGTTTAAAGGAAATACACAAGAAGGAGGAATAAGTTAAATGATATTATAAGAAAACCAGATATTTTAAGAATATGAGACATTTCTAAAGACAATTGGCAAGTTTTCTTAATAAATTCAAAATAAAACAATAAGTGGACTATTTCTAGACTAAAAGAGACTGAAGAGATATGACAAATGCAATGAAACTTGATTGACTCCTGATTTGTAAAAAGCTATAAACACATTTTTGCAGCCTGAAGTTATAGCTCAGTGATAGAGTTCATGCTAAGCATATGGGTTGCGGAGGTATGGTTCCCAATACGCACACACACACAAAAATAAAAGAAAAATAGACATTTTTGGAATACGTGCAAAATTTTAGGTATGGACTAAATAGTAAATAATAGTAGGAAATGATTATTAATTTTCTTAGGTGTGATAATGGTATTGTGAATGTGAGGTGAATGTCCATATTCTCAGAAAACACAAACTGATTTATTTGGAGATGAAACATCATGAAGTCTGTAATTTACTTTTAAGTTATTTTGCACAAAACTCCAAACTAGGTGAGGCTCAGTGGCTCACACTTGTAATCCTAGCAACTCAGGACGTAGAGGCAGGAGGATCACAAATTCGAGACTAGAGGCAGCTTCCATAACTTAGTGAGACCCTGTCTCAATATAAGAAAATAAAAACAGGCTAGGGGTGCAGCTCAGTGGTAGAGCACTTGCAAAGTAAGTACAAGGCCCTGTGCTCAACCACCATGTACTAACAAAATAAATAAATAAATAGAAATAAATTCCAAACTATATATGTAAAGACATATACAATGAGAAGGACATGGCAATCCACTCCCAAGGCAATCCTGAAACAGTCAGTCAGTGAAACCCCTCTGAGTATCACTATGAGCTGGACATGACTCAATGGCACCTAACAACAACAACATACGTACAAAGCAAACGCACTGTAGTAGTCATCATTATAGCAGGAAAAAACACCCAAACAAATTTATGTGGGAAAAGTTAGATTCTCACAGTTAGAGAATTAGTCCATAATGGTGACAGGGTAGGCATGGCAATGGTGGTGGCAAAGCCTATGTCAGACAAACTCATGGTATGCTGGACCAGGAATGGAGAGGGAACTGAGCCATAGGTATGGGATAAAAACCTCCAAAGGCCCACCCCCAGTGACTCACTTCTGGGTTTTGTTGATGTTGTTTGTTTGTTTTGAGACTGGATATCACTGTGTAGACTAGGCTGTCCTAGATTTTGCTACATTAACCAGGCTGGCCTCAAACTCACATAGATCCTCCTGCCTCAGCCTCCTGAGCACTGGGATTGCAGGGATGTGCTACCACACCCAGCTCCCAATGACTCACTTCTGTTAGGCTAGACCAGCTTCCAGGGACACAGCCATCAGCTGGGGACTAAACATTAAAGCACATGACCTTTGGGGGACACTTTATATTCAAACCATGACGCACACCAAAAAAAATTTTTTCCCCTTTATTGGTAAATATTGGTGGGATACAGAGTAACACTCTGCATGTATTGCTGCATACCAAAATGTTAATCTCTGGGTCAAGGTGGTGGGTGTGCAGATGTTCATTGTACTATTATCTGAACATTATATGAACTTTTATCTGTTTGAAATTTTTTATAGAAAATACTGGAAAAATGACATTTGAGTGGAACTTGGGATAAAGTGTGAATACAATACTATATTTTAAGACCTTGTTTTTCTTACATCAATTCATTAAAGACAAACTCTACAAAACAGATAAAAAG
The DNA here is from genome assembly GCA_007922755.1 of Pedetes capensis. NCBI lineage: Eukaryota > Metazoa > Chordata > Mammalia > Rodentia > Pedetidae > Pedetes > Pedetes capensis. Next base: position 1,278 of record VMDO01025142.1, on the reverse strand, counting down.
AGAAATCATGAGCCAGATGTAGTGGCACACACTTATAATTCCAGCACTCAGGAAGCTGAGGCAAGAGGATCTCCTGTTTGAGGCCAGCCTGTGCTATCCAGCAAGACTCTTCCAAATAAATAAATAAGAAAGAAAAGAAAAAAATCCCCAAAGAGAAAACATGTAACTCACAATCTAGGGAAAACCTCTTTAAATGTTTTGAGGATACATATACACACACAGAATTTTGTTTTCTGCTTTTTCCCTTGGTATTAGGGATATCTTTCCATGTCAGTTGTAAAAGGTCACTGAGTGAACAGGACTGACATCATCCTAGGTAGGATGCTAGTGGGGATGGAAAATTTTAAACTGCCTGCTCTGCTTTTATCACTTACATAGGTTAGGTCAGTAATGTGGTTTGTTCACACCTTAAGTCATATGTTAATGTTAACTTTTAACTGCTTCTGTCCCAAATGCTTATCACTTCCCATTGCCAAATGCTTATTGCTTCCCATCACCTACGTGACCTTGTCAGGAACTTGGAGAAGCCCCTAAATGTAAAGCCTGCCCCACAGGATGTGGCTTTTGCCTTTATAAACCCTCCACCAGTGTTTCTTGGGGCCATGGGTTTTAGAGAGACATTAGTCCTTCCTGGCTGCTGGCTTAATAAAGACTCCCTTTTAATTGGCTTTTTGCTCCTTTATGGTATGTTCTTGATGGTTGGTTCCAACAAGTAAGTATACATTAGCATTGGTTTAGAGACTGATATTCCATTGTAGATATAACTCATCATGTATTTAACTTATTGGGCTGGGATTTAGCTCAGTTGGTAGAGCACTGCGCTGCAGTCTCTGAGGTCCCAAGTTCAATTCCCAGCACCGCAAAAATGGGAGAAGGGCCTGGCAACCCACTCCCAAGGCAATCCCGAAACAGTCAGCCATTGAAAACCCTATGAGGGTTGCTATGAGTCAGATATCGACTCCACGGCACCTAACAACAACAACAATTTAACTTATTGTTGTTAGGTGCCGTTGGAGTCCAACTCATAGCGATCCTATGTACGCAGATCGAAACACTTCCCGATTCTGTGTGAGGCAAACGATCTTATTTATGATTAAGCCCACTGTTGCAGACACTGTGTCAATCCACCTGGTGGAGGGTTTTCCTCTTTTGCGTTGACCTGCCACTCTTCCAAACATGATGTCCTTCTCCAGGGATTGATCTCTCCTGACTACATGTCCGAAATATGTAAGATGCAGTCTGGCCATTCTTGCTTCCAAGGAGCACTCTGGTTGCACT
>VMDO01025141.1:0-28648 GCA_007922755.1 Pedetes capensis | reverse complement strand
CAGCAAAATGGATGGAATTAGAGAAAATTATTTTGAGTGAACGAACACGAGCTCAGAAAGAGAAACAACACATGTTCTCACTCATATGAGGGAGCTGATTCAAAATTACAAGAAGGAAAAATCCTATTGAAAGGTCGGATCATAATAAAAGGGGGGGAGATAAGGATGATGTCAATATAAATGGGCTAGAAATCACATGTAATTGTTCTAACAAGATAAAAACAAAGACCACTACAGGAAAAGTTTCTATCTTAAACAGAACTGGAACCCAAGGACATATAGAAAAATACTACATAGTAAAAGATAGAGAAGACTTGGATGGGAAACTTAAATGGGAAGGGGGGGAGGGGGGGAACATAGGGGAGAGTAAGGGGTAACCTATATGAATAATGTTTATCAAAATGCATATATGAAAATGTCACAATGAAAAGCATGTCAAAATGAATCACATTATGATGTACATTAAAAATTTCTAATAATAAAAAAAAAGAAAAAAAAAAGATTAAGAAATTCAATGCCCTGTCTGCATGGCTCCTTAGATCTTGTGACTGTCTGCTGGTTCCTTGTCATGTGCAGGGCTTGGGGACCTACCTCAAGGCCATCTGTGCCCATCTGCCACACATGCCACTCAGGAAGTCTCTGGCCTTGTGAGCTCTGGCTGTGTGCCTTCAGGGATCTAAGTGCTTGGAGAACTGCAGATGTTGCCTCTCTCTCCTTGCCCAGGATATAGCTTGAGTCTGCAGTAAATCATTTTCCCTTCAGGTTTCTTCAAAGGTACTCTGTTTATGTTTGTGAATTTTCCAAGTTCTCCATTGGGTTTTGGCTTTTGAAATACCAAAAGAAAGAAGACTTTCAAGCTGCTTCTTGGTCTTCCTCCCCTGAAGTGGTGAACCACAGAGGCTCTTGTCTTCTTCCAGTGAAGGGAAGAGAAAGGGGAAATACACTGGGAAAAAAGTTACCACCCTAAATAACTTCATTGGATAATGACTAAAAAACAATGGAAAGGATAAGAAAAATTACCTTTTCTTATTGGATGTGTATTTAAAAAAACATTAAAAGTGCCTTTTAGCTCTGTATAATTGCAATGTGTAGAATTCAGCATAGCCTCTAGAGGTCACTTGGAGGATCTGAGAAAGCAGTAAACATTGTCAGTCTCTTCTGAGAATGGCTGGAGGATGTCAATCATCTATGCTCTACAGATTAACAGAAAATTCAGGGTATTCTTTCCAGAGAGGAATACCAACAGTGCCAAATGAGGGTGGGTGGCTCATGAAAAGGAAAAGGTAGAAATCTGTTGCTGTTGTGAGGCCAAGAAGAATGGAGTGAGGGAGGAGCAGGTAGAAAATCAGGTAAGAAAAAATATCCTGGAAAGTGGTGTTCTTCATCAGAGACAAGATCATTAGACTAAAATATGGGATCTGAATATGGGCTTCAAGAGGGAGCTTGCAATGTCCTTCATGTAAGTGTTTGGCTTCCTTTACTGTGTGGTAGATGAATAGGTTTGAATTTTGGAAGGGAAGTTAGCGTGGAATGACCAAAAGCATTTTCTCGAGGTGTAGAAAGTCAGACCTTGGGTTTTTATACTGAAGTAGCTGTTCAGATGAAAGACAGGGCAGTCTGAAATCACAGGAAGCATAGAGTCCAAACTATACCAGATACATGACCAGCACAAAAACTCCTGTGTGAATTCTCAAGTTAGGCTTATGGCATCTGGGATAGACCAGGTTAGTGAGGACAAGAACTAAGAGCCTGCACGTCATAAATTAAACTAGCAAGTTAGTAGGTGATTAGACTGAATTTATGTTATGGTTAAAGAACATGCATTGCCGGGCACGGCGGAGCATGACTGTAATCCCAGCGGCTTGGGAGGCAGAGGCATGAGGATCACAAGTTTGAGACCAGAGGCAGTCTGCGAAACTTAGCGAGACCTTGTCTCAAAAAGTAAAAAAAATGGGCTGGGGGTGCAGCTCAGTCCAGCACTTGCAGAGTATGCAAGCCTGAGGCCCTGGGTTCAACCCCCAGTACCTGGGGAAAAAAAAAAAAGTGCATTGAAATAAGACTGTTCAATGAGTTTGTTACTATGTTTTTGTTTTTATTTTTATAAATTTTGCTTTCCCTTTAGCGGAGAACTTTTAGAAGATTCTAGTCTCTTTTTGGAGAGATCCCTTTGAAAATTCCAGGTTACTTCAATTGAATTTGGTATTAAAAAACTTCTCCCTCTTTCTCCTCACTTAAACTTGGAGAATAAAAGTGAACTAAGTGTCAGTGTGAGGGTCACAGATTCCCAACAGACCAGGGGTAGGGGGAAGTGGCAGAGCTGAGGGAACAAATTAAAGATTCCACAACTGAAGACAAGGGATGCTAAATGCTAAACATGTAGAGTGTCTTAGTAGGGAGAAATGACTCTGATTGGGTTTGCTGGGAAATATTCCGTGAAATAGATTTGATTTGAACTGGATCTTGAAATGTAGACAAGAATGTGGAGAAATATACTTTGATATGAATGCCTTATCTATCAATTCACTAAACAGAGCATTTTCCAGGAACAGCCTCATAAAGTCATGTGCTCACATTCTGGGTTCTTTGTCTTAGCTGTGTATGAATGAGAAAGAAGGGAAATTTGCTTTCTAAGTTATCACTGTTGTGAAGTGAGTCGATAGTGGGTTAAATGAAGATGTATGGAATGTTCCACAGGAACCAATTTTAAGAAAATCTGAAAACTAGGATGAATCATGATTTTAATATCTCCTTATATGAGTGATGCAATGGAAGATAAATATTAACAGGCAGCAAATTACTGTGCTTTTGCCAGTGGTTAAAAGATCTCTGACCTTATCTTTCATAGCTTTATGAAGAGTAGGGCAAAGAAAGAAAATAATTTGATTAGTTTCTTATGCAAATGCATATTTCTGCAGGACTTTAAATGGGAGATTGTCACTGAACTATAGATCTAATAATTTCTAGATGCTTTGATTGGGGAGAGATGCTTTCACTTCAGAAAGACTTGTTTCTAGACCTTGTTATGTTGCTAATTAGCATTGTGACCTTGGGCAAGACACTTGATCTTTCTTAGTATTTCTTCGTTTTGAGAGCTAGGTTATGTCAGAGGTCTCCAATTTTTCATCTGTGTCAGAGCTACTCTCTACTTAGCTTATAGTCTGATAAAAAAAAATATCTAAAGCTCTTTTAAAGCAGGCTGAAGCAGGCTAAGAGAACTATTATTGATTTGATTTCATAACTTTATGTAACCTACAGTGTAAAAGTCTAGTCCTTTCTTTTTGTCTATGTCAAAGTCTTGGGATTAGAAGAACTTCTGAATAATAAAATCAAGAAAGTATAGAAGTTATTATTATTAATAAAATTCCTCAGTAGAATTAAGCGGCAGAGTTATCAAGTCTTTTTTGTTTCCTTTTTTCTTTTTGGAATCCTAGAATATTACAGAAAGTGGGCATTTGTTATAAAAAAATTCATAGATTCCTCGATCATTCACATCTCAACAATGCTGATGTTTCAGGCCTGGAGCCTAGTTATTTTGGAGCAAGGACTTCAGCTAACTTCCTCTTATGAGATTCCATGTAGGCTTATATCTGGAGATAATAGCTATAGTTATAGTTATATATAGTCCATATAGTTATAGTTATAGTCCATATAGACCATAATAGTTATGGTCCCCAATATTCCCATTCCCTGTTTTATGTTTAAGATTGAAACTCATTTTATTTTTGTCTTTTCAACAATCAGTGGGGATAAAAGACCAGGATGAAAAATCTCTTTGACTACCAAGGACATGACCTGTACTGCATGTACGTCCTTGGTTACTTTGTGTGTGTGTGTGTGTGTGTGTGTGTGTGTGTGTGTGTGTGTGTGTGTCTGTGTGTGGCTAAATATTCTACATTTCCTTCTTTAGACAGTTTTGGATTGTGGATTTGAGATATCCTGGCTGATGCCATATTTTCCCTGATCTCCCTTTCCCTAATGTAGATTCCACCTTTGCTGGTCTAAGTTAGTCAATGTCCAGGTGTCAGCTAGCATTAAAATATTAAGATTCTATATAAAGGTTTGTTGTTGTTGTTGTTGTTGTTGCTGTTGTTGTTGTTATCAGGTGCCGTCAAGTCGGCATCCGACTCATAGCTACCCTGAGTACAACAGGCGAAACACTATTATCAGTGCTTCTCTGCTGTTCATAGGGTTTTCAACGTCGGATTGATTTTTGGGAGTGGATTGCCAAGTCTGTTTCCCAAGCCTACAGCACCTGGTGTTCCCAGGCAGTCTCCATCCAAGTACTAACCAGGCTCCTCCCTGCTTAGTTTAGGAGATCTGATAGGATCGAATGCCACAGGGCTACAACTACAGGCTATATAAAGGTTTAGAAACATTGATACTTAAAAAAAAAAAAAACAAACAATGTATAAGTATCTGAGCTAGAATGGGAACACAAAGGAATCTACTGACCTCTTTTTGGCTTTATGTGAAGCATCGGTGACTCATGTTTCTATACATGAGCTTTCTTATCTGCATAGAACTTTGTGTGAGTTCTAATATTTGTAGATAGGGTCGGGTTTCTCATCCTCTTTATTTTATCTTTCTCCTTCAGGTATGTAGTAAATGCCCTTATATGTAGTACTGATTATTCTCTGGGCATTATAATTGCTAACATAGCAAGTCAATGTTTGCATTACATGTAAGGAATTGGGTAGGCAAGTTTTAAATGGTATTGAGTAACATGGAAGTTCTGGAATTTACTATGAGCTGGGATTTAAAAATATTTTTTTCTCTAGTCTTCACATCAGGAACACTTCTGTGTCCACCAATAGAAATTTTTTGATGTAGATGGAAATACATTCTAAAATTTTAAATGAAATTGAAATTTCCTTATATTCTTATATTTTTCTACTCTGATTTTAAAAATGTGCAGGTCAACTCTGGGAGAAAGGTACAAGAAAATCACCACCTTTGCCGTATTTGACATTGAGCCTCCAAATTTATTAATTCCTCAATACAGTAGGATTTTATAACTCTGATTATATTTGTAACAATTGAAGTTGCATGGTCATTCCAGAATCATTACATATTTATGGTATATAGATTATATGATATTTATAGTCCTAATTTATAGCAAACACACAGTTTCCATGCTGCAAATGGCTATTAAAATCACAGGAACTATGGAAATTAGACTTGTTTGGGCTTCTGTGGTTGCCTGAATTCCACAAGATAAATACCAGATTATTTTTTATTGCCAGAACCCATACTTAAGGAGACCATGAAAAACTTGGAATTTCCTAATAACTGTCACAAAGATACAGTTCAATTTAAGCTCTAAAAATGCATTATTGGGCAGTTTTCTTCCACAACCTAAAACACTGCTGTGTCTTCCTTTTCCTCCAACCCCCAGTACTCCTGCAATGCTTCTCATTTTATTTGTTCCATGTTTGACATGAAATTTTACTACATGGCTATGAGTGTCTAGTTTTATTATTGAATGAGATTATAGCTAAACTTTATCATCTTAGTGGTATTTTATTATTTGGCATAGATTCTTGGGGGATTTCGTGCTAAGTCTGTCAATAAGTATTTATGAATCACCTGTTATTAGTTCAAGATTACCCTTATGTTGGTGGGCATGCAATAAATTTTCAGGTACTATTCCTTCCATCACATGGTTTATTATGGCAGTGTGATCAAACATTTAAAAGAAGATTGAGATTGTAGTCAACTCTCAGGAGGTTATTGTGGCTATATGAATTTGGAATAATGCTTCCTACTAGATTAGTACATTTAGAAGAGGATGATCAACCAAGGAATCAGAGTTACATTGATGGTTACTAGTGAGTTATGATACTTGTGAAAATAAAGAGACAGAAATGACCCAAGGATTAAGAGTTCATGGCACAGGACCTATTAATCTGAATAGTGATTTTCTGCATATATTTTGGGAGAAGGACCTGGCAATCCACTCCCAAGGCAATCCCGAAACAGTCAGCCATTGAAAACCCTATGAGGGTCACTACGAGTTGGATACTGACTCGGTGGCACCTAACAACAACAACATATATTTTATTCTCTCATTGAACCTTGAGAGGTTTATACTACATCTACTATAAATTATTTATGGAAATGTAAGATATATGTGGATATATAGGCATGTATATATAAAGATATACAAGTATTCACTTTTATCATTTCCTTTAATATATCTAGAAAATCATAATTATTATCTATGTATCTATGTATCCACCTTTCTTTGGTCTCTTAGTCACCTTTCTGTTTTCTATGTTTTTATCACATATCTGACATCTACTGATCTATGTGTCTATTATCAATCATTCACCTGTCTATGTATACACCCAGGCAAACACATCACCCAGACAGTCCTTTAAATAGGTATCTTGACTCTAATCCAAAGCTTAATAATATGAGTATCTTCCTTAAGAAATATGACAACTATCCTTTCATTTTTTTCAGATCACTGGCATGTGGGTATGAGTGAATCCTTTTACTTGAAGATTTTCATTCTTAATCCATATTACTTATATCTGTGGAATGCAATACTTATATCAGTCTTATTTACTTTTGCACAAGCTTAAGTTTCTGGCTTATTTTTGGCACTATGGTATTTCTCTGTGTATTCCTTTGGAGAATCTCACATTTTAATCAATAACTGTGTGGTAGAATTAAGTCTCTACTTTTCCCCTCATTGTTATATTATTTCCAAACAAAGAAGTTTTAGGATATATAAACATTAATTTCTGGTTGACCACTTTCCTAAGGTCATATTATTTTTGCTTCAATTAATATTATGTTTGAACATTTGCATATCCCATAGTGCCTTTGGATTAAATAGAAAACATATAATTAATTTCATTGGTAACCATATTGCTGTTCTTGATACCTTATTATCATATAAATGATTCAGTTGAAAATGGAATGTATTCCCACTACATTTAGTATGAATGTTGTAAAAGCTACCTCAGTACTATTATTTCTATGCATCTTTCTAACATACCACTCTCTCTTTCTTATCTGTTCTTATAAGATCCTACTGATAAATGTTAATGTTTGCAGCATTCAACGTTATATTGTTTACATTTCCATTATATTTCACAATAAGATAGAAAAACATTTATGTAAATGTTAGCCTAGCTTTTTCTTTAAGGAAAATAGATCTAGTCCCAAGTCACTGGTATTTCCTTCAGGAAAAGTCTTGGTTTTGGCTAATTGTGCTGGCTATGAAATGAAGATCGTTTGCTAAAAGTCAAGATAGTGATGCCCCCCTAATGCTAGTTATGCTGTGTGGACTTTGGTCTGAACTGGGGCAGGAAGGGGCATCTGGAAGGTTTCTTAGAGAAATAACTTCTAAATTGAGACCTGAAGGACCAAAATCAGTCAAAGGAGGTGGGAGGTAGGAGAATGACAAAGAGAGGGAATAGATTGTAGAAAGAAGTTAGGAGACAATAAATATGACAGCGCAGAGTGACTGAAAGTGACTTGATGCTAGAATAGAGAGCTAGAGGTGAGGATGGAACAAATAAGGTTGAATTTTATGAGAAAAGTCACTGAAATGAAACTAGCTATCAAAATACCTATATCTCTAAATGAGAAAGATATTTTACCCTCAATAATGTGAGCATAATGCTGTAGTTTCTTTTTAGGGCAAAATGATGGTCTTTAACATCATTAGAAAGCCCAACTAATAAATTAACCAACATCAATCAATAAAATATAGCCTCTTAAGCAGAGCTGCCCTCTATGAATATCATCTTATTTTGGCATTTCTAAAAATCTTGAACATGGCTCTGGACCATTTCCTTCTTTTTAACCAGCTAGTGTAGTCCTGAGGATGTAACTGGTGTGCAACAAGTTTTTGTTAACTGAAAGGATATTTCTGAATTATACATGCTTCTCAAAATGTCTTTTAGGAGTACTTTCTTTTGATAAAAGCAATATAGTTAAGAGACAGGAATTTTCTTTAAAAGTTTTATTTGAAATATCAGTATGTAGGACATTGTCATGGAACAATTTAAGAAATAAGAGGGAAAAGTTTTCTAGGGAAAGAGTTGGAAAATACTTTAAAAACTTTGAAAGGAAGTACACATTTACATTATTATAAGGTAAGAAATTAGTCATTGTACACAGATTCCCACAGGTGTTTGGCATTATCCCCTCTCTTAACTAATTAAAAATCAGAAATAATTTGATATAAATAAATAAGAAATAATAAGGCTACTGAGCAGGAATATCAACAAAAATTGCCTCCAAAATTAGCAAAGCAAAAACTAAGGAAGAAAAAATGACCAGCATTCATAAGCATGCTGCTAGCTTTCATAACCAGTTTTTGTTAGATGAAAGTGAAAACATATGAGGACTTTTAAGAAATAAAGAGGAAAATAAGAAAAGAAGAATATTGTGAGTGGGAGAAGAGAAGAAATTGAAAGAGAAATGGCAGCTGAAAGTAGCAGCAATGATCGCTACTGCAGAAAACAAAGGATGAAAAATGGCATGTGTGAAAAGAACAAACACTGATCAGAAAAATATTGAGTTGTGGGGATGTTTAGCGAGAGAGAAAAATCACACTATGTCAATAATTCCGTGCATATATCTTGGCCATATTGAAGTGCTATGGCAGTATTTGGATAGTCTAGGGATGTATTTAAAAATACTATTGATGCTCAGTTTCTTCAAATAAAATAAAAAGAAGAGTGCGATGTGTTTCAGATATGTTTTCATAAGATAATTCAAAAGAAAATTCCTGAAGTTGAAGTATCAAATCTCTACTTGTCTGAAATTTAATTTATCCAAATAATCATTTTCTATGCCACCAGTGTACTTGCTTCAATATTAATAAATCAAAATCTCTTTGTTTAAATAATCTGGCTAATTTCATTATTTTATTTTACCTACCTCCTCATTTCATATAAATATAAACAGCCTGATTTTTATTATTACTAAATTACTTCTTTCCCGTTTAACCAATTTAATAGAAGGTCATTTAAAAAATTGTTTCAAAGAAGTGTATAATCACTTACTTTCTCAACCATTAAAAATTAGAAATTAAGGTTTCAATAATACATTGTATGTTCAACTGGAATCTAGAGCATTTGATGTTAATGAAAATTAAAATGGTAATCTCTTGGGCATTAATATACTGCCTGAAGAATGAAATGAAACAAAATGCAAATGGTGAGACTTTTCTACAGTCAAAGGCTTTGGACATTTTCCATTTTTATCTGTTCACACCACACTGCCAAGGGCTGCCTGAATTTCCTTATCTTCTGTTTCATACCTGAGTTGGATGCAGTTAGTTGTTTTTTCCATTTTAAATGTGTGATTCAATTTTGAGAACTTCTTAAAAATAGTCTAGGGATTGTAAAAATCCTTGGAGTGAGGCCAAATTTCTCTGAATTAATATGCTCTCATCTCTGCTCTCAGTTACACATGACTGCCATTGACATTTCTTGTGTACCTTGTCATTCCCATTACTAATGTGCCACATGATGCCATTGTGCTTTTACAAACACTTCTCAGAATTAGCTTTAAGCAAGTAGAATTCTCTTTCATTGAATATATAGTGATCTTAATAGGGATGTGTGGTCACAATCCAGTGCAATAAACAGAAAATTTGCAAAATTAAATTTCAAAAGGTCACGGGCTTCTTATTGGTATATATATATCTATGCATCACTATTGATTGAATTTGCATGTGGATTAGCAGGAATTTTCTGTCTTATTTTTAATTACTGTGATTATTTGTAATCTAGGAAAAATTGTTTTGGGGACTTAGTTTTATCTTCAGTGTTCTCTCACACTGTACTATTATATTTAGAAAATATTTGGAATAGTTTACTATAATGCACTAATTATAAAAGATACTAAAATACACTTGAAAGAAAAATTCCACTTGTTTCATTTTTCTATTTGTACATTGGTAGGCATGCCTGAATATTGCATGTATATTAAAGAAGGTCTAAAATAATGTTTTATAGCCTGCAAATGCAAGATCTTAAAAATGATCTATCCTTGCCCCCCCCCACCCTTCCCACCTAAGTTTCCCATCTAAGTCTTCTCTATCTTTTACTTAGTAGTATTTTTCTATATGTCTTTGGGTTCCAGTTCTGTTTAAGATAGAAACTTTTCCTGTAGTGGTCATTGTTTTTATCCTGTTAGAACAATTACGTGCGATTTCTACTCCATTTATATTGACATCACTCTTATCATAGGGGAGGGTAAGGGGTAACCTATATGAATAATGTTTATCAAAATACATATATGAAAATGTCACAATGAAAAGCATGTCAAAATGAATCACATTATGATGTACATTAAAAATTTCTAATAAAAAAAGAAATGAGAGAAAAAAATGATCTATCCTTAGATAAAACCCTAAGAATATGATAATGTACCATTTATTTAGTTCCAAGTGTTCAGAAAATAATACAAAGTTTCACACAGACATACTAGTTCTATAAGCCACTTACCCTAATGAGGTTAGTGAGGACCAAATCTCATATGTAACAGATGGGACCACTTCAACAAAAACAAAAGTAGTCTATTATAAGCTTAAAAAGTAAATATTTTAAAGAAATATTCTTTTCTTTTTTCTGGGGATCTGGGACCTCTCTCAATTATGATAACATGTAGTTGTATGTAGATGTTTAAACACAAATTTTCACAGGACTTTTCTGTTTGAGCTGCTTAGAAGTTTCCTTTGGAAGAACTAATGTATCACTTCCACATAACCTCATTCCTTAAAGTCAGTGGTGGGGCTTAGTGCAATAAATCATACATATATAAGGTAGATAATAGAAGGCACCCAAATATATCAATTTAAGAAACTAATATTTCAATGTAGAGGTAGAAATTCACTGGAGGGGGAGAATAATCAGGGAATAGAAGAACATCCCAGGATAAACTATTCTTGAAAGAGATGGTGTTGAAGTTTGTAGATGTTGGTGGTATTCTACCCAGAATCTGCCAAATGCCAGCACTCATGATTCAGATGCAGTGACTGTTGAGTACTCATAGCTAAGCTACTTTCTTTACAGAGAATTCGTTTCATTGGCCAAAACATAGCTTAGCTGCTGACCTTAGTTGCTGGCCTAGAGATGGATAGGTGATTATGCTTCCCACATCATTGCCCTCTAACCCTTGGCAAAATAAGTGGATGACTAACACAGAAGTCCAAAAGCCTAACCCTATTGGCCCAAAGAGATCCAACTCTGGTTTGTATGCTTTTAAGTGCTCAAGAGCGCCCAGGGGTGTTAGGCTAAGTCTAGACCTCAACTAAAGCTAATAATTTGCATAACTTCTTCCTCTCACATGTCCTGATTTCCTCACTGCCCTATAGGGTTTCTCCTGAGAACATTCCCTCAATAAATTCCATGTATAGAAACCTAAATAAGAATGAGCTACCAAGCAACTGGACCTAAGTAAGACAACATAGATTTCATTCTTCCAATTTTAGAACACTTGTTTACAAATATGTGTTGCAGACATTCTGCATTCATATAAAATTGAGTGAAAAATAGTTCCTGCTTTTCAGGCACTCTGTACCTGATGGATGAAGAACACATACTAGGTTGTTAGAGAGTGCTGTGTGTTATAATAGAAAAAACAAAAAGTGTGGTTAGGGGTTTCAAAAAGAGGTACATTTGAGTTGCATATCGGTAAGTAGAAGATTGTTAGATAATATGAAAGGAAAGATAGAAGGAATTCTTTTATGCAAAACACAAATGCCTAATGTTTTGGGGAAGCCATTGTAAATTAACTGTGTTCAGAAAGTGCATATGGAAGGGCAATAGAAGATGAGATTTTCTTAGGCAACAAGGCAATATGTGTAGGCCACTGAGGCAAAGATGTTATCCAATAGGGTATGGACTTCTGAGGGATGTTAAGCATCTGAGTGCCACAGTACATTTGAAATAAAAAAATAAATGAAGTATTACTCTAGAACAACAGGCCTCAACCTTTTTGGCACTTGGGACTGGTTACACGGAAGACAGTTTTTCCATGGACAGGGATCGGGGGATGGTTTCGAGATGATTCAAGTGATGGGAAACTGTTGTAAATACAGACGAAGCTTCATATACCCACGGCTCACCTCTTGTCCTAAGGCCCGGTTCCTAACACACCATGAACTGGTACTGGTCCATGGCCCTGGGGCTGAAGACATCTTCTATAGAGAAAGAAATATGCAATGAAACAAAAGATGAGGGCCAGTAAGAAATAATGATCATGTGGGGAGTGGCAGGGAGAATTCTTTGAGGATCTGAGGAATCAGAGAAAGATTCAAGAGTTTTAGAATGTGGTGATTTGTATGTTTAAGATTAAATGACAGAAATAATCTAAATTTTGAATTTTGGAAATCAAGCTTCAACATTGGAGTATTTGATGGTTCCACGAATAGAGGGGAAAGTTTATTGATTCTACTATCTAGATTTTTTTGGAAATTTGTAGATCTAGGAGAAAAGGTCTGTCAATTTTCACCTTTAAGAAATCTTTACTAGTGTCCCTCTTAAAAGTTGCTAATGTTGCTTTTGTTGGCAAAATTTACTGCCTTCTCCCACTCTCTTTATTCAACTAAATTTCTCTCAGTCAGTGGGAAAATTTTATAAGCCGCATCTTCTGCAAAGCCTTGCCCCCTTATTTATTTTTAAGTGTATTAAATAGTTCTTAAACACTACACATTTTGTTTTTGTTTCCTTTGCCAATATCACTCTAATTGGAGCAACAAAAATATCTTTTCATATCTTTTAATATCTTTACCTTGAATGGTTTTGATTGAAGATGCTAAAGCAGTGGTTTCCACTAAAATTTTCCCAGGTTTCTTTAAGTATACAGAATAGAAGATTTACATGAATATTTCTATGAAGTTTACATGATACCTATAAGCTATGGGGGCTGGGATTTAGCTCAGTTGGTAGAGCGCTGCACTTCAGTCTCTGAGGTCCTGAGTTCAATTCCCAGCACCGCAAAAATGGGAGAAGGACCTGGCAATCCACTCCGGAGGCAATCCTGAAACAGTCAGCCATTGAAAACCCTATGAGGGTTGCTATGAGTCAGATGCTGACTCGACGGCGCCTAACAACAACAACAACATAAGCTATAAGAGCAGCTGAAAGTGAGGTACTATGAAAATGGGAAGGGGTTGGCCATATTAGAACCCTGTGTTGAGATATCATGAACCCAGAAAGCAAGCAGAATTTCATATGGAAAATGTCAATGACAAATGACCTGATTTGCAAGTGAACTTCTTCTTAAATGGGCAACTCCATGTGGCCAAGATGATTTAACACCTGCACCTGATATTATATAATTTATGATGGTTAATGATTCTCCAGAGTACACCAGGACATTTGTTAGTCTTTAAATAGAGTGTGTAGATAAACTGAAGAAGTAAGAATATGTGTGTCATCACTATCAGAATAAAGTTAGGAGGACTTCTGACCACCACTTCTAGATTATTATTTTTGAGTTGAGATGTCTGCTTTTAGAATACATTCTACAATAATCTTTTCTTGTTAACTATAAATTTCCATGAGAGCTAAGGAAAAAAAAAACACAACTATACATTTCCATAAGAGGCAGAAGAAAAGAAATGGCCAAGTTATTATAGTCCAAAATTGTTTACAGTCAAGTATCACCTGTATGTTTAGAAACTGATGCTTATTTCTCAGTAACATTTATATTTATTACAAAAATATGAATATATCAGAAAATTTCATTGTGTTTGTTAAATGGATAGCTTGTAAATTCAGATCATAGTAGAAACAAAAACATTACAATAAAATATAGTCATTTAATACATACCAACATTTCTGGGAATATGATCTGAGAAAAGCTTCATTATGTGACTTCATCGTTGTACAAACTTCATAGTGTTCATACACAAACCTACACAGCACAGCCTACTATGTACCTGGGTTATATAGTATATGCTGTCATATGGAGCACATTGTTGACTGAAACATCATTTTAGTTACTGAGAATGTGCTAAGTTTAAGATATTGTACAATAATTATATCATGAGAGGGAAGGCATAGTTCTTTAAGATGTAAGATAAAAATATTTTTAAAAATGGCTTTTTAAGGCCAGGCGTGGTGGTGCACACCTATAATCCCAGCAGCTTGGGAGCAGAGGCAGGAGAATTGCAAATTCAAGACCAGAGTTAGTCTGTGTGATTTAGCGAGACCCTGTCTCAAAAAAGTGAAAAAAATGGGCTGGGCGTGCAGCTCAGTGGTCCATCACTTGCAAAGCATGCAAGGGTGAGGCCCTGGGTTCAACCCCCAGCACTGAAAAAAAAAAAGGCTTTTAAATACTTTTCTTAGTAAGCTTTTAGGGTCTGCAGCAATGGGCTTAAACATAAACATAAATAAGATCATGTGCCTGGCACAGAATCGGGGAATGCTTTGTTTTGCTGTACATAGGATCGATATGATAGCATCTAACAACAACAGGCAACCTTAAAAAGATTGTAATATTTTCCTAACTTATAAAACAAAAATATTTTCTCTAGAAATAATTCCATCTCAATATTGGTTAATGACAAAAATCAACATAGGATCTGTCTGGGTTTGGCTCAGGCCTGGCAGAGGTCAGAGCCTTGCCCTGACACCGAGTGGGTATCAGGGACCCACTGGACTGGGCTGATGTGGTAGCAGGAGTCACCAAAGAAGGACCTCAGGGGACCTTCTGGGGGAAACAGGAGAGGGAAACTTTATTGGGTTGCTCCCCAAGTGGGGTGCAACCAGCAAGCAGCCCTTGTCAAGTGCTCAAGTGCTAGCTCTAAGCCTGCAGCATAGAATGCTTAAAGGCACAGCTACCAGCAGTTGGTGTTCTGCTGGGCTGGAGGTCCAGTGGCCTTGACTCTCGCAGCTTGCCTTCTCTGCCCCCCTCCTTTCCAAGGATGGGAGGAATTGGGAGGCTCTTCGTGGCTTGCTTGTAGCCTTCTGCGCCTCAGGGCCCCTGGTCTTGACTGGTTGGCTTGCTAGGTGGTCTTCCACAGGATTGGGGAGCACTGGGTCAAGGTGATGGGGTCTGGTAGCAGATGAAAACAAAAGGGTGAAGGTGGGATTCAGGAGCTTGCTTATCTAGGCTCCTGGGAGGGGGTGTGTACCCGGGTTAGCCAATCAGGGCACATTCCTGACAGGTACAGCAGGTAAACTGTCATACCTGCCAGGTAGGGGCAGTTATTTAACTGAGGTTCTAGGGGTAGCCGATCAAAATTGAGGGGGTTGAGGCTGGTCAGGGGCCATCTTTGCTCACTCGATGGGAGGGGGGATAAAGGAGTGAGTAGAATGTAGCCTGAGTGTTAGCCTTTCATGCTGGTTAAAGGGATCGTATTTATGGGGTGCTCTAAAAATCCCCAACAAGGATCATAAAGGTATTTAGAATAGACAATGTCTAATTTCTGAGATTATATAATAGGCCAATGGTTATTGGCTTGGTAAAGAAATATGATGTGGAAAAACAAAATGTTCAAAGATTGGGTTTGGTGAGTTTAGTTACTATGTGATATCAATATTTAGTGATCAATTGATTTATCCTAGGAATTATTTTTAAACCAAAACATAATATAAATGATTATTTTTCTCCTATAGTAGTTTGCAACAGATATTACTATTTCACCACAATCAGTTTTTCCAACCTGCTAATGCTTTTGACCATGATCTGAGAACCTTTTACTTGAACTTAATACTCAAAATAAGATAAATGAAGTTGTGGTTGTGGTCTGTCAGGGGCAGAGGGTCAGTCAGCTTGGGCTTACGTAACCAATGCTAAGTGCAATGTTATGGTGTAGAAGAGGAAACATGCCAAGTGAAAGATGAAAGAATTTCCTGTGTTTCACTCCTCAAAGCAATCAAGATTATTGAGTTGGTCTCTGATGTACAGAAAAATATTCTAAACTGGAAAGTAATTTGTTTGAAAGGATTTTTCCCTATGGTGAAAACGATTGAAAATAACTCATATATTATAATATATAAGGTGAAAGTTAATACCCTATATCACTAAGTAATATTTTCCTTATATGAGGAAAATCTCTGGAGTCTTAATAATTAAAACTACCCCATAACACTGGCAAAGTGGATGTAGGTTGAAATTTTCTACAACATAAGTACTGGCTAAGTTTTAGTGCCTGAAAAATAAATATACTTTTTCATTAGTGAGTTTTTCTACCTTTATTATGTGCCAGCTCGAACATTTATTTTTGTTTTACACAAGTTTTGATTTTTCCTCATATAATTAAATTCAGGTTTTTATTGGTTGGGGTTGTTTCTTGTAAATTTTCATCTTCAAATTGATCCCTGCAAATAACCTCTGACTGGTCTTGTTTTTCCATCAAAGGAAAAATACAATTTAGATGGAGAGGAAAGATGAGAAGTTAAGAGTGCTGACATAGTCAGTTTCATTTTGTTGCTCCCATACTTAGAACCTGGTATGTCAGCTCTCAAGGAATCCAACTAATTCCCTTGCCACTGGAGTTCTTTTATCAATAGACACTTTATGGCCTCAACTCTTTTTTCTTCCTCTTAGCAATCTCCCTCTCTCTCTCTCTCTCTCTCTCTCTCTCTCTCTCTCCCCCAAATTTTATGCAAAATTATTTTCTTTCCCTTGTGAACTTTTCACATGATCTTTTTCCTATCTAAAAAGCCTTTTTGTCAGCTTTGTGACCATTCCAATCTTTTTTCCCCCTTTATTAGTAAATGATGGTGGGGTATGGAGTAATACAGCAATAACTTTTTCCATTATGCATCCTTTGCATCACTTCTAGCAACACTTTTATCCACCCACAAAGTTTATGGAATCTTATGGCTATTTTGTAGTTAAACTCTGATACTTATTTGGATTATCTTCCCCTATTTTTCCAACATACGCATGACCTTGTGGTGTTTACATTGAAATTGACCTCAACCCCTTCATCCCTCTTCATTGACCATCCTCACCATCTCATCTTCTCTAATCTTTGCTTCCCTCTGCTAGATCCCTCCCTCCTTTCCAATCCTTAAATTGTCCCTTCTATGCTAAATTTAATTGTACATTTTTTATATTTCAATTTATATATAGGATTTTTCCCATTCAAATTTTATGTGCTCTTCAAGGCCTTGCTGAAGCAGAGCTCCTATATGGAGCTGTCACAGACGAATGTTATCCAAGAAGGCTCTTGTGTACCATTGTTACTTTATTATTGTTATTATTACTAGACAGCTCCTTGTTATGTAGCCCAGACTGACCTTGAACTCACATCCTTTCTCCTGCCTGAGGCTTCCAAGTTCTGGGATTACAGACATGTGCCACCACACCGGGCTATTGTTAGTTTGCTGTTGTTGTTGTTGTTGTTAAGTGCTATCAAAAAAATGGCTTTAATTATCAATCTATCTAGTTAGCTATCCATCCAATTATCTATTTTGTGGCTAAATGCTAAGATTTTGGAGTCTTCATACCTGGATTGTTGTTGTTGTTGTTGTTAGGTGCCCTCGAGTTGGTATCTGACTCATAGCGAACCTCATAGGGTTTTTAATGGCTGACTATTTCGGGATTGCCTTGGGAGTGGATTGCCAGGCCCTAAAAAAAATCTGAGATACTAATACCTGGGTTACTATCTCAGATATTTTTTTGTTTCTTGAGCTAGATAAGCTTAGGCTACACTCTTAATTAATATTGGAAAACTTATATATAGACTCAATTTTGGGGAGATGGGTTATTTTCATTTCTGGGATTGCTCCCTAAGTTTTTTTTTTTTTTTTTTTTGGTGTGTGTGTGTGTGTGTGTGTGTGTGTGTGTGTGGTGCTAGTCGTTGACTCCAGGGCCTCCTGCTTGCAAGCTTTGCAAGTGCTGTACCTGGGAACTTCACCCCAGGCTCCTCTCCCTGCTTTTTTTTAACTTGTGGTCCTCTTGCCTCTGCCTTCCAAGCCACTGGGATTACAAACCGTGCCTGGCTGCTCCCAAACTTTTAATTCAGCATTTTTCTGGGGAAAACTTTGTAGAAATGATGTCTGAGCTAGCTGAACCTTGAAATTCAGTTGGTTATTTGAAGAATGGAGAGTCTGTTTTAAGGAGAATAACATGAAATGTTGTGGATGAAAGAAAGGACCAGGGTTGTTTGCACAAACAGTAGCAGATCAATTGACTATAGCTTACAAAATAGAAAGCCATTTAGGCTACTGGTACCCAACAGCCCAGTTACTCTATTTATGCTTGCTTTCTTACATTGTTGTTGTTATGTGCCGTTGAGTCGTGTCCGACTCATAGCGACCCTCATAGGGTTTTCAATGGCAGATTGTTTTAGGGGTTGCCTTGGGAATGGGTTGCCACATCCTTCTCCCATTTTTGCGGTGCTGGGAATTGAACTGGGGACCTCAGAGACTGCAGCGCAGTGTTGTTTTAAAACAAGAACTCTTATTTTAATAAAAATATAGCTGAAGCTGGGCACAGTGCACATGCCTGTAATCCCAGCAACTTGGAAGGCAGAGGCAGGAGGATCGTAAGTTTGAGACCAGAAGCAGTCTGTGTAATTTAATGAGACCCTATCTCTAAAAGAGGGCTGGGATTGAGCTCAGTTGTTAGAGTGCTGCGCTGCAGTCTCTGAGGACCTGAGTTCAATTCCCAGCACCGCAAAAATGGGAGAAGGACCTGGCAATCCACTCCGGAGGCAATCCTGAAACAGTCAGCCATTGAAAACCCTATGAGGGTCACTATGAGTCGGACACCAATTCGACGGCACCTAACAACAACAACAACAAATCTCTAAAAACAGGGGGAAAAAAAAAAAAGGACTTGCAGGGTAGTGGTACAGCATTTACAAAGCATGCAAGCATGAAGCCCTGGGTTGATACCCCAGTACCAATGAATCCAATTATGTTTGTGAGTTCCTGACTCAATATATTGAATTCCTTGTCTATTTAGCAGTTGTTTGCATATGCATTGAGTTAACACTATGTTTATTTAAACCAACCGTACGAATTATTATTCATTCAACAAAAACAAAAAGAATCTTAGTTTTTCTAACATTTATCATAAGTACTAGAGAAAGATCATAAATTACACAAGCTACCATCAATGTGCCTGCAGCTGTACCACTGTGGCATCTGATCCTGTCAGATCTAGGAAACTAAGCAGGGTTGGACCTGGTTAGTATTTGGATGGGAGACCGCCTGGGAACACCAGGTGCTATAAGCTTGGGAAAAGGATCTGGGAACCCACTACTAAAAAACAATCAGCCATTGAAGACCCTATGTGTAGTAGAGAAACACTGACAATATGGTTTCACCTGTTGTACGTAGGGTCGCTATGAGTGGGACACTGACTCCATGGCACCTAACAACAACAACCATTGATGTTGTAGAAAGTCTCACCACATGAAGATGATGAGACATCTACCAAAATAGGACTGGTGCAAGAAACTTTAACTAACTCCATACATCTGAGCCACTGTTTATTTTCAGAATAATATCTTACTTCTAAATTTGTTGAGTCAAGAACTGATTTGAGAGTATTAATATCACAGTGATCCAAGATAATCCTCATTATTTGTCATTCTTCCATTAAACAAGTTCTTATAAGTACTCACTATGTCTAATCAGCCTTGATCTGAAATCTTGTTATATGTCAGTGTGGCAGATAAATAAGCCTGCCTTGCTGGAACTTAAATTCCTATGGTTATGAATGATGAGGGAGAATATAATTATATATAATTATAATATAATATAATATAAAATAATATAATAAAATATAATATAACATATATAATATAATTATATATAATATAATTAAGTTTGGGCCCAGAACCTGAACAGAATTGGGCTTTAATTTTAGCCCTAATTCTAAGTAGTTTGAGCAAGTTACTCTTATCTGTATTATTCAGTTTCTCTATGTGTAAGTTGGAGATATAATGCTTTCCTAATAGGTTTATTGTGAGAATTTTTTGACGAGGATGCTTTTGACGAGGATGATACTAATAATACCCTAGAACATATTAAGCTCAGCTTATGTCACTTAAAATATCAAAGTATTTCTCATGCCATTTGCTTAAAAGCAGTAAATTTTATTAAAATAAGCAAAAATAACAAAGCTTCATTAAATGTATGTATCATACAAATTCATTTGAGATTGTGACTCTTTTACAAAAGATAATCCTTTTCTCTTATAAACATGTAAAGTTGAAAACGTAGCTCTTTGTTGATTATTGCCATAGTTCTGGAAGGCAATTTTCATTCCACAGAGGCTTAACTGTTTTTCTCATTAGCAAAATATAAAGTTACATGACTTTTCACATATAATGGTTATTATTTAGTAATTGACTAGTTCAGTGTATCAAATGGTATCTTATTGGTCTGCAAGAACTTTTTAAAGTATCTAATATGTGTTGAGGTAAGAGAATTATCTAATGATCTTGAAAAAACCTGAACTTTCTCATCTACTTTTTAATTGTATTTTATTTCTACTTTCAATTAGGTTGCACCTGATGATAGCATTTTTCCAAAGGATAACATTTATCTAAACAGCTGTTCATCTGACTTTATGGCAGATAATGGACTTGTTTTAATTATTTAATCATTCATTATTTTACTCACTTATTTGCTCATTCATTAGATATTTTTCATGGCACTACATTATAAACTATAAAAGAACTAGAAGACTGAGCAGTTGACTTGGGGAGAATTGTAATGAGCAGACTAACTAGAAAATAAGGCTGTACTATTTGTGTAATGCAACAATAGCAAATGATTTATGGTGGTGGTCAAAGAACTTTTTGGAGTCATGAGTTGAAAGAAATGAACACTATGAATTGGCTAAGAAGCACACAGATATTAGAGGTAATTAATTAATTTTATGTTGGGATATATTACAGTAAGACTCATTTGCCTTTTTTTGAATAATATTCCCTTCATGAGGATAATGAGAATTAAAGTGCAAATAACCAAAATAAAGTTTCTTCTTTAAGTATTCTCCCTCAAAATTTGAAAATGGTGGCAAATTTTCTCTTACATTTAAATTTGCAGTAGTAAAGCCTTTCTTTTCCTTGCTATTCTTTTTTCTTTAACCTTTACCAGTCAGAAAATATGTCAGATCTAAAACACATTCACTTATACATTGAAAGCCACTTTAACAGAGATGCACAATTTCCCCCCAGCCCATATGGCCTTGAAAACCAGCATGTGAGGAAAGAAGCTGGACTATATAAAAGTATTTGATTCTTGGGTGGCTTGTGGTTAGTAGTGTTGTCTTTAAGAACTAGTTTTGGCTTCTGTGGTACATTGACCTGTGTATGGAATCAAAGTAAATGTTTTCTACTCTGTGGGATACTGGGCGAAAGACATGAAGTTTTGCTTCTTTTCCAGTAACAATTCTTTTTCTATGTGTTCACATGATGATTGGAAGCCCTTCTCTGTATTTGAGGCAAACCTTCTTTGAGTAAGCATTCTGCAATTTGGGAAGCTAACTTTCAAGAGCTAAATTTAATTGCAAAGCAGAGTGAGCAACAGTTTTCTTTGTATAATTCTCAGGGTGTAGAAAGCTTGCTTTCCATGTATTAGGAACTGCCATTCCCAGCATTGCCTGCAGCTGTAGCCCTGTGGCATCTGATCCCGTCAGGTCTCGGAAGCTAAGCAGGGTCGGGCCTGGTTAGTACTTGGATGGGGGACCACTTGGGAACACCAGAAGCTGTAGGCTTGGGAGAAGGACTTGGCAACCCTCTCCCAAAAATCAATCTGCCATTGAAAACCCTATGAACAGCAGAGAAGCACTGACAATAGTGTTTCCCTTGTTGTACAGAGGGTTGCTATGAGTCGGATACCGACTCGGTGGCACCTAACAACAACAATTCCCAGCATTGGTCCTTAACATTTTGCTTAAGCCATGTGTTCCCAGATGGCTACTATGGCCATTCTCTCTAATTTAATCCATTTTCATTTTGAACACAGATTAGTTGACTGGATTATCTAGAAAGATGAGGAAGAGATGAATAGTGTAAGCACACATTTTTACAGAGAGGGAAAGGGTAAGGCAGGAGCGTAGTACACTGTCCACCTTAGTTGTTGTTAGGTCCCGTCGAGTTGGTATCTGACTCATAGATACCCTCATAGGGTTTTCAATGGCTAAAACTGTTTTGGGATTGCCTTGGGAGTGGATTGCCAGGCCCGTCTCCCATTTTTGCGGTGTTCTGATTAGAGTGCGACCATATCTGGAGTTTCTGCGTAATGCACTATCTGACTCACTGAGAGAGTCCCCTCTGAGCAAGTTACTGTAGAGACCTTACAAGAGTCAAAAACAGCATGAGATCAGACAAAGCACAAGGACTGTGCCAAAACAGACATGCGTGGTTGCAAAAGGGGAGAGGATGATCAGTCATCTACTTCAGGTATACATTCTCTTTGGGTAGGGATTGAAGAGATGGTCATTACATTGGGTATGCAGACTTAGGTTGGGATAGCCCTTACTCTTTGGGCAAATGGAGCCGATAAGGTTGTTTGCATGGAACCTAAATGATTCAGACAAGCATCATTGGTAACAGGTTAAGTAACTAGCTCAGGAAATAGGCAGTACAAAGAAAATTGGGGAGGCTAAGCACATAAGAAAAAGGGGTTTCTTTGGGGGCCTGCTCCACCACCATGATTCCCTAGAGAATGATATGAACTGATTGATAACTGTATGCTTCAGGTACAAGTATCTTTCAGCTTTTCGATCATATCAGGCTCTGTTGTTTCTTCAACTGTCTGGTTGAAATGACTGTTCTTACATATCCTCCACGACAAGATCTTTCACTTTATCAAACCTTGATTTTAGTGCTATCTCAACCTTCAGCTTTTTTACTCATTGCATTCTTCACAACATTCAACTCATTTATTTTTCTTTTTACACATTTGTTTCATTTCCTTGTTTATACATACATTCTGAGGTCATTGTCTTATCAGACTTCCTCATTTATATGTATTGAGATTGTAGAAAAGTCACTGATACATGTTGTTGTTGTTAGGTGCCGTCGAGTCAGTATCCGACTCATAGTGACCCTCATAGGGTTTTCAATGGCTGAGTGCTTCGGGATTGCCTTGTGAGTGGATTGCCAGGCTCTTCTCCCATTTTTGCGGTACTGGGAATTGAACTCGGGGCCTCAGAAACTGCAGCACAGCGCTCTACCCACTGAGCTAAATCCCAGCCCCCACCGATACATAGTAGCTGCTTAGTAAGTATTTGATTTACAAATGGCCATGGGTAAATCTTGTTCCCAATACTTCTGATAAAGATCACATTACTGCTTACTAAGGGTTGTTCCTCAAAACATGCTGCTGGTTCTACATGACTATCTAAACAAAGGCTAAGGTTTTACTTGCATGAATTAGGTTTAGACTTCTCAGAAACTGTTGACTTTCTAGCTATTTCCTTCTAAATACAATGTAAAACTTTTTTTTGCCCCAAACCTGAGAATTATTGTTGCCACCATCTTAAGATTTAAAATATGAGTCAACTAATAAAAAAACCATGAATGCAACTGATTTTATAAAGCAAGTCATGCATGTCATAAATCTTTTGAGATTTTATTTAACAGACTACTTTTGTAGGCATGCACATCTTTCTATTTTCCCATCTCACATCCCTTATTTATCTAGGAGGGCTAATTGCAAAAAGTTCACAGATGTAATTGCATTGAAATATCAGAATAAACTATTATATTGAAGGAAAATCGAATATCTGACTAGTTATTAGCTCCAAGTATTTCTGACCCAATGGCCTGCAATTGCATATATCTCTTCACTGTATTGTATAAAAGGCTTGACTCCAATTTAGAAGTTTAAACTTTACTCACTGTACATTTACTTTTCAGTAATGTTAATTAACTAATTTGTAAGACACAAATAAGCTATAATTAGCAGGGTGCTCTGATATTTTATTTCTAACAACAGGAAGATGATTACCTTCAAAAATAATAAAAGATTTAAATCTAAGTAAGGATCTAAATTACTGTCATTGAGTTGTGAAGAAAAGTGAATTCAGTTAATCCCTATTTGCATGTGCCAATTAGTTAAGTATTAATCAATTTCCTATATAAATGGAAATGAGGATACCAGGATTCTTTGGTAAGATAATGTTTCTCATTAACACAAACACAACCTCCTGACATTTCATGGAGAAAAAAAATCCTTCCACTTTCCATTTCTCTTCTTTAAAATACCTATTGATTTATTTTTCCACAGATATGGAATTTATGCATCCTAACACATTTGTAGAAATCTTTTCAGAATTTCTTTCAGAATTTAATAATAAAAAGGAGTATTGAGTACATTTTAGAATGTGGACTAATTAATTTTCTTTATTTTAAAAAATCAAATTTCAAAATTCAATATGTTAAAGTATAGATAAGTAAAGTAAGGATGAGATGAAAATTTCAGGTGGACCATGCTTCCTTGAATTTATCTGTCTATCTACATTATCCATTTATGTATTATCTATCCATCTCTAATCTAGATATGTAGTTGTTAGATGTTGTTGAGTCTGACTCATAGCATAGTATGCATACACATATATGTGTTTAAAAAGTTATGTTTTAAAAAATATTGGCATTGCTAATTCAATTAAGTGGGTCAGATATTTGGCATTTGTAAAGGCATTGTTATTTGAAAAATCAAAAGGATAGAAATTTCAAAGTAACTGAAATAAATGAACAATGCTTTAAAAAGTGCTTTCATAAAACTTTTAGCTTTGGAGCTTAATTTTGCCCAAAGCTGACATAGAAAATTGATGAAAGCATGAAGATATGAAAGTTATCTCTCTTTTAGGGTTGTCTTAGAGTATATTGGCTCCATGGCAATCTAGCAATGAATCATCATATTGACATATCTCTAAAATTCAATTAAAATATTGGCGTGGGAAGTGAGAAACTGAAATAAACCTAGGATAGAAATTTGAATTAATGTGAGAAATACTGTAATGAAATGAATAGATTAGTGGTCTGTGTTTTCACATAATTACAAATTTTAGTTTTAAGTGCTTCTAAATATAAGATGACAGAATCTCAGTTTTTGAGTTATTCACTAAATGTTTTCATCTACCATTTACAAAAAGTAATATCAATCCATGTGATTATTTTCAAAAAGTTACAAGAATATCTGATAATCTTAAAGTGTTTTCATTTTTTATTTTTTAATAAAACAAATGAAAACAATAATTTCGAGTCTTAAACATAATTAAAGTAATAAATGAGTGGCCTTCTAGGCCTACTTCAATTATTAAAATTTTAGTTCTAATTGCTGCAGTTGTTAGGTGCTGTCAAGTTGGGTCCAACTCATCGAAACTCTATGTACAACAGAGTGAAACACTCTTTGATTCTGTGCCATGAATATGATCTTTTCTATGTTTAAACCCATTGTTGTAGACACTGTGTCAATCCATCCAGTTGAGGTTCTTCCTTTCTTTCATTGACCCACCACTCTATAAAACATGATGTTCTTCTCTAGGGATTAACCCTTCTTGACAATATGTCCAAAATATTGAAGACACAGTCTAACCATCTTTGCTGCCAAGGAGCACTCTGGTTGCACTTTTCCTAGGATGGATCTGTTGGGTCTTTTGGCAGTCCATAGTATATTCGATATTCTTCTTCTCTCTCCCTTATTCAATGCCCAACTTTCAACACCATATGATGCAAAATAAAAATACCATGGCATGAGTCAGGCACACCTTCATCTTCAATGTGACATCTTTACTTTTCAACACTTCAAAAAAGTCTTTTACAACCGCTACTCCCAATGCAATGAGTCCTTTGATTTCTTGATTGCTACTTCCATGGTTGTTGATTGTAGAACCAAGTAAAACAAAATCTTGTACAACCTTGTTGGGGTTTTAGCTCTAGCCTGGCTAAGATTAGAGCCAAACCCACAACATAACAAGTTGACCGGTGGCATAAATGAAGGACTTCGGGAGACCTTCAGATAGTAAAACAGGGTAGGTAAGGTTTATTGGAATGCTGCAGGCTGAGCGCTGGTACAGCTCAGCCTTAAACGCACAGCCACAGCTGCTGGTGTTCCGTGGAGGTCAGTTGGTCTTGCCTCTCGAGGCTGGCCTTCTCTACCCCCCTCCTTCCCAAGGATGGGAGGAATTGGGAGGCTCTTCGTGGCTTGCTTGGATCCTTAGGCTCTTCGGGGCCCCTGGGCTTGATCCCACCGGCTTGGTAGAAGATCTTGCTGGAGTAGGGAGCACTGGTCCAGGTGATGGGGTTCAAGTGGCAGTTGAGGGACAGTCAGAGAAATAAGGGTGAAGGGGGTCCAGGAGCCCTACTTTTATAGGGTCCTGGAGGGGTCACATGTTGGGATTCAGCCAATCAGGGCACACACCTGACAGGTACAGCAGGTAAACTGACATACCTGCCAGGTGGGGACATTTATTACCTGAAAATGCTGAGGGGTGCCAATCAAATTTAGGGTGGCTAGATCAGGTCAGGCTGGTCAGGGGCCATCTTTGCTCACTCAATGGGAAGGCCTGGTGTGAGTGAGTGAGATGAGCCTGGGGTCAACTAGGGGTCAGCCCCTCAGGCTGTCATGAGGGACCCTAGTTGTGAGATATGATTTTAAAAATCCCCAACACAACCTCACTTGTTTCTCCATTTATCATGAAGTTGCTTACCTGCCCAGTTGTAAGGATTTTTGTTTTCTTTATTTTGAAATGAAATGCATACTGAGGGGCTGGGGTTTAGCTCCATTCATAGAGTACTGCTTTTCTCTCTCTGAAGGCCCAGATTCAATCCATGGCAATCCACTCCTGAAGCAATCCCCAAACAATCAGCCATTGAAAATTCTACAAAGGTTGCTGTGAGTCAGACCCAACTCCATAGTCCCAACAACAACCACCACACTGTAGGTTATGTTCTTTGATCTTCAAATATTCTTCACTTTCAGCAAGCAGAGTTGTACCATCTGTGATCCTGATGCCACATTCTTTTTCATAAAGTGCAACTTCTTGGATTATTTGCTGAGCATAGAGATTGAAGAGGTACAATGAAAGGATATATCCCTGACATACATCTTTCTTGACTTCAAACCAAGCAGTATTTTCTTATTCCGTTCATAAGGCTGCCTCTTGGTCCATGTACAAATTCCTCATAAGTACAATTAAGTGCTGTAGTATTCCCATTCTTTGCAGTGTTATCCATATTTTGTTATGATCCACACCAATCAAATTCCTGTGCATAGTCAATAAAACATAGATGGACATCTTTCTGGTATTCTTTGCTTTTGGCTAATATCCATCTGACATTAGCAATAATGTGCATGGTTCCATGCCTTGTTCTGAATCTGGCTTGATTTTTCTGGCAGTTCCCTGTAAATATATTGCTGTAGTCACTTTTGGGGCTGGGATTTAGCTCAGTTGGTAGAGCGCTGCACTGCAGTCTCTAAGGTCCCGAGTTCAATACCCAGCACTGCAAAAATGGGAGAAAGACCTGGCAATCCACTCCCAAGGCAATCCCGAAACAGCCATTGAAAACCCTATGAGGATCACTATGAGTTGGATACCGACTCGACAGCACCTAACAACAAACAACAAAGTCACTTTTGTATGATTTTTAGCTAAATTTTACTTATGTGTGATATTAATGATATTGTTCGATAATTTTCACATTTGGTAGGATCCCCTTTCTTGGGACTAGGCACAAATATGGATCTCCTTCAGTCAGTTGGACAAGTAGCTGTTTTCTGAATTTCTTGGCATAAATAAGTTAGTATCTCCAGTGCTGCATGTGTTTGTTGAAACAACTCAATTGAAGGCTTTCTTCAAAGCCTTCAAGGCAGCTTCTACTTCTTCCTTTGTTGCCATTGGTTCCTGATCATGAGCAACCTCTTGAAATGGTTGATCATCCACTAACTCTTTTTTGTATAATGACTCTGTGTCCGTCTTCTTCTTTTTTTAAAAAATGGTACTGGGGGGTTGAACCCAGGGCCTCGCGCCTGCATACTCTGCAAGTGCTGGACCAATGAGTTGCACCCTCAGCCCTTTTTTTTTTTTTTAGTTTTTGAGACAAGGTCTTGTTAACTTGTGCAGACTGCCTCTGGTCTCGAACTTGCGATCTTCCTGCCTCTGCCTCCTGAGCCGCTGGGATTACAGGTATGCACCACTGCACTCAGCTGTGTCCATCTTCTTTTGATGTATCGTGCATCATTTAATATTTTCCCTGTAGAATCCTTCACTATTGCCACAATTACATTTTTTTTAATTCCTCAAATGTATTTTTTATTAGAAATTTTTAATGTACATCATAATGTGATTCATTTTGACATGCTTTTCGTTGTGACAATTTTCATATATGCAATTTGATAAGCATTATTCATATAGGTTACCCCTTACCCTCCTCTATGTTTCCCCCCTCCCCCCTTCCTATCTGAGTTTCCCATCCAAGTCTTCTCCATCTTTTACTATATAGTATTTTTCTATATGTCCTTGGGTTCCATTTCTGTTTAAGATAGAATTTTTTCCTGTAGTGGTCTTTGTTTCTATCTTGTTAGAACAATTACATGCGATTTTTAGTCCATTTATATTGACCTCATTCTTATCTTCCCTCCCCCCCTTTTAATGTGATCTGACCTTTGAGTAGGATTTTTCCTTCTTGTAATTTTGAGTCAGCTCTCTCATATGAGTGAGAACATGTGTTGTTTCTCTTTCTGAGCTT
>VMDO01025140.1:0-28655 GCA_007922755.1 Pedetes capensis | reverse complement strand
ATTTGTTCACGGCAGTGAGTTTTTTCTTCCCTATTTGTAAGCAGAGACGATGACCAGTGGAACTATAAGATGTCATTCTTTAGATTTAATAATCAACTGCAGAAAAGAAGTGATCAAATGTTTAAAGAATGTATATTATTTTTACTCTATCATCCTCTTTTTTATTGGAAAATTTTAATGTACACCTTAATGTGATTCATTCTGACATGTTTTTCATTGTGACATTTCCATATATGCATTTTGTTGTACATTATTCATATAGGTTCCCCCTTACCCTCTTGTATGCTTCCTCCCCCGGTCCCACCCCCCACCAAAGACTTCTCTTCCGTTTACTTGTCTTTTTACGGTAATATTTTTCTATATATCATTGTTCCAGTTCTGTTTATCATAGAAACGTTTTCTGTAGTGAACTTTCTTTTTACCTTGTCAGAACTATTACATGAATTTCCTAGACCATCTATAATAACATCATTCTTAGCTTTTTTTTTCTTTCATTATGATCTGACCTTTGTATAGGATTTTTTCCTTCTTATAATTTTGATTCAGCTCCAACATATGAGTGAGAACATGTGGTGTTTCTCTTTCTGTGCTTGTGTCCATTCACTTAAAATAATTTTCTCCAATTGCACCCATTTTGCTGTGAATGGCATTCTTTCTTTTTCTTTTCTTTTTCTCTTTTTTTTTTTTGATCGCTGAGTAGTATTCCATTGTGTATATGTACCATAGTTTTTTATCCATTCTTCTGTTGATGGGCACTTTGGTTGATTCCATATCCTTGCTATTGTGAAAAACGCTGCATTGAACATGGAGATGCAGGTGTCTCTGTGGTATGATGACCCATCTCCCTTTGGGTAAATTCCCAATAGTGTTATAGCTGGGCCATATGGTAGATCTATTTGTAGTTTTTTAAGATACATCCATACTGATTTCCACAGAGGTTGGACCAATTTACAGCTCCAGCAGGAATGTAAGAGTGTTCCCTTTTCTAATTTTGCAATTCTTAAAAATGGGATGAAATAAAAAATATCCATTAAGTAAGGAGGCTCATGTCTTACTATTAGGAAGTAGTATCAACATTTTAGGAATGGTGACCTTTATAAAGCATCACTCGTTCAATTTTAACAGGTATATGAAATTTGTTCAAAATCAGAATCTATAATAGATGCAGTTTGTTTCCTGATATTTATCATTTCCCACAAGCTCCCAGAAAATGAGAATATTATTTGTCAAAATAATCACACTTCCAATATCAGAACCGTAAGCATCTATGGATTTATAAAATCCTTGGCTGTATTTCTTTGTGAGTGAGCAGTATCATTGCTAAATTATATTATAAATATCTTAATACCTTCAGGAGGTATTCATCTAACAACTTAGGGAGTCACTGCATTTATGAATATGTATCTAATTTTTCTCACCAACTACAGAATAAAGAATTTGTGATGATGGAGGATAGCTTAGGTCTCTTTTTACTTCTTTGGGATACTGACTTATGTGCGCATTGAAAAGTGTTATTTGTAATTGCTGGTACAATGTGCACCTGTGTTCTCAATTAAAGAGCTAGTTTATCTGTCTGCATTCCATGCAGAGTATTTAAAAGGATTGAAAAGGCCTGGTCACAAAACTGTGTTTTCTTTTGAAACACTCTAGTTATATTTTCATACCCCACAGAGAAATGGTAATTTAGCAATTATCTTATTAATTCAAAAACCAAAGCCATGTTGGTCCTGAAAAATATTGTAAGGTTATTTTGACATTGAACAAATTAGGAGCTGAGGCATTAAAAAATTTACAGAAGCACCAGGTCTGTGGTGAAAAGCAAAGGGGAAAATATGTAAAATGGTTATAAATGACATGAAGCCAGGCACCACGGCACATACCTGTAATCTCAGAGACTCAGGAGGCTGAGACAGGAGGATGACAGGTTCAAGACCAGAGGCAGTTTGTGAAACTTAGTGAGACCTTGTCTCAGAAAAAAAAGAAATGAAAAAGGGTGAAATTGTAGCCTTGTGGTGAAACACATGCCTCGTATGTGTGAGACCCTGGGTTCAATACCCATGCATGAGAAAAAAGGAAAAAGAGAAATAACAGACAACACAAATACCAGAATAATATTCATGATTAGAAACAAGATACTCTGTCTCTCTCTGTCTCTGTGTCTCTGTGTCTCTGTCTCTCTCTGTCTCTCTGTCTCTCTCTCTCCATATATATATATGTATATATATATATATATATATAGTGTATATAGTGTATATATAGTATATATAGTATATATGTATATATACATATATACATATGTATATATACATATGTGTATACATATGTATATATACATATGTGTATATATATATACATATATATATATATATATATACATATATATATATATACACACACTATATACACAACACTCATAGGTTTTCATTGGCTGATTGTTTTGGGATTGTTTCAGGAGTGGATTGCCATGTCCTTCTCCTGTTTTTGTGATCTTGGAAATTGAACCTGGGTCCTCAGATAGTGCAGAGCAGCACTCTACCAACTGTGCTAACCTCCCCCGCCACATATGCGTATATATATACACACATATATAGTTGTTTTTGTTGTTGTTACTGTTAGGTGCTATTGAATTGAGTGAACTCACAGTGACCTGTTATACAACAGATGAAACACTACCCAACACTATACCATTCCCAGTACTGTGTCAGTGCTTCTCCGTTAATCACTGAGTTTTCAATCACTGATTGTTTGGGATTGTTTTGTTTTGGGCAGGAGTGGGATGCCAGATCATTCTCCCATTGTTGTGGTGCTGGGGATCAGACCCAGGGCCTCAGAGAGTGCAGAGCAGCACTCTACCTACTGAGCCAAACAATATATGTATATATATACATAATCTCAGGAACATAAGCATATAGTATCAGGGGATGTGTGTATATATATATATATATGGAGTATAAGCATATAATATCAGGACCATTAGCATCTATGGATTCATAAAATTCCTGGCAGTATTTCTTTGTGAGCAGTACCATTGACATATATATATATATATATATATATATACATATATATATATATACATATATATGGGCTGGGATTTAGCTCAGTTGGTAGAGCACTGTGCTGCAGTCTCTGAGGTCCCGAGTTCAATTCCCAGCACCGCAAAAATGGGAGAAGGACCTGGCAATCCACTCCCAAGGCAATCCCGAAACAGTAAGCCATTGAAAACCCTATGAGGGTCGCTATGAGCCAGATACCGACTTGACGGTACCTAACAACAACAACTATATATAGAGAGAGAGACAACAACTATGTGTGTATATGTGTATATATCTGTGTGTCTGTGCATATACATAATAAATGTAGAGTCTAGAGTGTTTTCATATCTATTGTTGTTTACATTTGAAAATAAACCACCAGTAAGTTACAACATTTCTTTGCAAAAATGCTCCATCTCTTCCATCTATTTTTAAATTAATAATGCTTGTATAAGTACTATATTTTCTTTCCTTTATTTTTGTTTTTTGTAGCACTGGGGGCACGGTTGGACCCAGGGCTTCATATATGCTAGGCTAGTGCTCTACCGCTGAGCTGCATCCACAGCCGTCATTTTTGATTTTTTCGTTCTGAGCCAGGGTGTCACTGTGTCTCATAGCCTACCTCTGCTCTCAAGCTCTTAATCCTTCTGCCTCAGCCTCCAGAGTAGCTGGGATTACAGGTGAGCACCACAGCACCAGGCAAAGTACTATCTATTCAACAATACTTTCCTAGCAGCTAGTTGTAGACACAAACTATGGAATAAATACATATTTGCTAGGAAGAATGCAGATAATTCAACATGGCGAGATGATAATTGCATTGAAGGTAACTGTTGATCAGCCATCTACATCATCGGTCTACTATCTTTCTCAACTATTATCTATCAATTTCCCATTTATCTATCATCTATATATTTTCCTGGGGGCTTAGCTCAGTTTGTACAGTGCTTCTTTGCACACACTGAGGTTCTGGTTTGATCCCCAGCACTGCAAAAATGGGAGAAGGTTCATGGACTGACAAAGGAATCAACAGGTCTGCCCTAGAGGAAGTGCAACAAGAGTGCTCCTTGGAAGCAAGGGTGGCCAGACTGGGTCTAATGTATTTTAGACATATTGGTTGTCAGGAGGGACCAATCCCTGGAGAAGGACATCATGTTTGGGAGAGAGGTGGGCCAGTGCAAAAACAGAAGACCCTCAACTAGATGGGTTGACAGTGTCTGCAACAATGGGCTTAAATATAAAAAGATTGTGTGCATGCCACAGACTTGGGGAGCAATTCCTTCTGTTGTACATAGGGTCACCAGGAGTTGGACCTGACTTGATGGCAGCCAACGACAACAACAAGTCTATTTCAGCTATGTATTATCTATCACCTAGGTATTCCCTATCTTCTATTTCTTGACCCACAAATGACCTATCCTGTGTCATTTCATCCATCTGTCCATCATATTTTTATTATCTACCATCTCTCTATTATTTATCTATCCATTCTCCTTTCTTCTCCCTAAAGGATCAGAACACATAAACATATTGTAATTGACGTATGCATAAAATATTTTCTCTTAACTAAAAATAGAACTGCCATATGACTGAGCTGTACCACTACTGGGAATATACCCAAAGGGAGATGAGTCATGATACCACAGAGACACCTTCATGACACCTTCACAGAGACACAGAGACATCGCCATATTCCATGCAGCACTTTAAACAATAGCAGGGACATGAACCAGCCAAGCTGCCCATCAGCAGAAGAATAGATAAAATATTATGGTACATATACACAAAGGAATACTACTCGGCAATTAAAAAAGGAAATGATGCTATTTGCAGGGAAATGGGTGGAATTAGAGAACATCATCTTAAGTGAATGCACACAAACCCAAAAGAGAAATATCATATGTTCTCACTCATATGTGGGAGCTGAATCTAACTTAAAGGAAGGGAAAAATCCTATGCATACATTGGCATATAAAATGTACCATTAAACTTAGCATAGAAGGGACAATATAAGTAGTGGAATGGAGG
Organism: Pedetes capensis; assembly: GCA_007922755.1. Lineage (NCBI taxonomy): Eukaryota > Metazoa > Chordata > Mammalia > Rodentia > Pedetidae > Pedetes > Pedetes capensis. The sequence continues at coordinate 23,592 of VMDO01025140.1, read as the reverse complement.
GAGGGATCTAGCAGAGGGAAGGGAAGATTGGAGAAGATGGGATGGGGAGGAGGGTCAATGAGGAGGGATGAAGGGGGAGAGGTTAATCTCAATGTATACAGCACAACTTCCTGAGTATGTTGGAAAAATAGGGGAAGATAACCCAAAAATGTACCAAAGTTTAACTACAAACTGGCCATAAGTCTCCATAAACTTTATGGGTCGATGAAAGTGTTGCCAGAAGTGAGGTAAAGAATGCATAGTGGAAAAAGCCAATGCTGTATTACTCTGTACCCCACCACCATTTACAAATAAAAGGGAAAAATACTTTTTCTTCATTAAGGACAAAGAAAAAAGACAATTCCAGCATAGAAGTGATTTTGTTGTTGTTGCTGGGTGCCATCGAGTCAGTTTCTGACTCACAGCAACCTGATGTACAACAGGTGAAACACTATTATCAGTGCTTCTCTACTGTTCATAGGGTTTTCAGTGACGGATTGATTTTTGGGAGTGGGTTGCCAAGTTCTTTTCCCAGAAGTGATTTTGGGTGGGTGCAATTAAGCAGAAAACTTAAAAGTCCCAACCTGATACTAACTTTAACTTAATTTCCATGATACAAAGAAACCATAGACATCAACCTTCAGACAACTGCCTTATCCTGAGTTCAAAAGCCCACCTTCTGTCTCCCTCTGAATTGTATGGCTTTTGTCAGTAAATCTGGGCAGAGGTCTTCTAATATGTGTTTTAAACAAACTCCTAATCATTCTTATGTTGCTGGATTGAGGACCACAGCTTAATAGCTACTGTGCTATATCACAGTCACCAACTAACTACTTACTCCTCTTTTGTACATTTCTGTATGCATATGTGCAGAAATTAATCACCAACTAGACGTTTTCAACAAGGCTGGGATTTAGCTCAGTTGGCAGAGCGCTGCTCTGCAGTCCCTGAGGTCCTGAGTTCTATTCCCAGCACTGCAAAAATGGGAGAAGGACCTGGCAACCCACTCCCAAGGCAATCCCAAAACACTCAGCCATTGAAAACCCTATGAGGGGCGCTATGAGTCGGACATGACTCGACGGCACCCAACAACAACAACAACAGATATTCTCAACTTTCCTCTTCTTGCTCTTATACAATGCAAACTATAAAGACACATGCATGTCCAATGGGAGGAAGCAAAAAAGGCAAAAACAGGAAAAAAATTACGTCAGTTAAAGGAAAATCTTCCCCTGCTTCAGAAATAGATAAATCTGTAGCTCATCCTGTTTATCGAAGGAGATCCAGAAAAGTTAGAGAGGATTCATGACCACGTAAGAAAGAAATAATGTTCCGGTTTTGATTACAACTTAAAGAACATAGTCACCTCTAACATAGCACTTTTGGTATTAAAAGATTTTAATTTCAATTAAGAAATCCAGTGGGATAAAAGACACCACTCAGACCAGTAAATTAACTGTGAGCTCAGCTTGTGGCCAAAATAAACCCTGAAAAGGAGCTGAAGTGAGGACATGCCCAATTCCATTTATCTGGATAACTGAAAACAGCCATTGCTTATCAAGACTGATTTTTCTAGAGCTTTAATCCTTTACAGCAATGGGAGTTTTCTCATAAGGGGACAGAAACAATTCGTCAGAAAATTAAACTCTATTTGTTTTCTATTGCTCTCTTAGTAAATTTACTGGCTTAAAACAACAGAACATCTATTACTTTACAGTCTGGAAGGTAAGATCGTAAGATGGGTCTCACTGGACAAAAACCAAGGTGTTGTGAGGAATATTTTCTTTTTGAGCAACATACAAATCTATACTAATGTGGTACAAATGGTACGAGTACTGCATCACTGTATAAGGAGGCTCTGCCTTTATTCTGTCTGCAGCCCTAGCACTGTGGCTTCCTATCCCGTCAGATCTCAGAAGCTAACCAGGATTGTGCCTGGTTAGTCCTTGGATGGGAGACTACCTGGGAACACAAGGTGCTGTAGGCTTAGGAGAAGGACCTGACAATCCACTTGCAAAAAAAACAATCAGCCATTGAAAACCCATTGAACACCAGAGAAGCACTGACAATAGTGTTTCACCTGTTGTACCCAGGGTCGCTATGAGTCAGATACCGACTCTATGGCACCTGAAAACAATAACAACAAAACGATGTCTTTGGGATGGCCATTTACCTGCCTGGCAGATAAATTAGAGTAGGACCATGCTTTCCTCCTCACCACGTGTCTGGCAGCTTATCATGCTCTGCAGGCTTGCTTGTGGCAGTGATGCTGAAATCCATGTCACCAGTATCTCAGATACCAGCAGGGCCACCCACGGTGGAAAGGTTTCAGATGACAGACTAGGGAGAAGGACCCAGCAGCCCACTCCTGAAACAATCAGCTATGGAAATCCCTATGAATGGCAGAGAAACACTGTCACATACACTGCAGGAAATTGAGCCCCCAGGCCGGAAGGAAGACAACTGAGGAAGAGCTGCCTCCTCAAAGTAGAGTGGACCTTAATGATGGGAATGGAGTAAAGCCCCTGGGACCTCATTTTGCTGATGTGGCACAACTCAAAATGAGAGGAAACACAGTGTCTGCAACAATGAGTTCAAACATAAAAGGACCGTGTGCATGGCACAGTGCTGGGTAGCGCTTCAATCCGTTTTACTTATGGTCGCTATGAGTCAGACCTGAACCAATGTCATCTAACAACAGCATGCACTCTTCAGGAAGGACATTCCTCTTCAAGAACAAGCTAATCCTGTTGTTGTTAGGTGCCTTCAAGTTGAATCCAACTCATAGCAACCCTATGTACAGCAGATCGAAACACTCCATGATTCTGTGTCAGGCACATGATCTTATTTCTGTTTAAGCCCATTGTTGCAGACACTGTGTCAGCCCATCTGGAGGAGGGTTTTCCTTTTTCTCACTGACTTGCCACTCTCCCAAACATGATGTCCTTCTCCAGGGATTGGTCCCTCCTGACTACATGTCTGAAATATGTAAGACGCAGTCTGGCCACCCTTGCTTCCAAGGAGCACTCTGATTGCACTTCTAGGACAGATCTGTTGGTTATTTGGCAGTTCACGGTATATTCAATATTCATCTCCAGCACCATAATTCAAAGGGCAGTTCACGGTATATTCAATATTCATCTCCAGCACCATAATTCAAAAGCATCAATTCTTCTCCTGTCTCCTTTGTTCAATGGCCAGCTTTCACAACCATATGATGCGACTGAAAATACCATAGCATGAGTCAGACGCACCTTCATCTTCAATGTGACATCTTTGCTTTTCAATACTCTAAAGAGATCTTTTGCCACATTATGTATACCAAACCCTGCCTTTTTCAATAGATTCCGATAGGGTAATAGAAGTTTTTTGCAGATTGGAAAATAAATTTATTTCTTCCACATTATCAGTGCATTCTTTTCTTGCAATTGTTCTTTAAAATTTGTATTGCAGGAGCCTATGAAAGAACTAATTGCTGAAATTATGGGCCACTTTCCCCGTCTTACCAAATCTGACTTCTCTCTAGATCAGATGCTATTGAAGAGACACTGTATAAAATTTCCTTGGTTTTAGAGTATTTTTAAGTTGTTGCCATGGTTATGGTACAAAATATAAGAAATTCAGATAAACAGAAAGCAATTAAAATTAAGTTATTTGACATTACTCAGATACAATAATGTCTAACATTTTCATTTGTAACTTGGTATAGTTTCATTTACCCCACGTAAACATGCTCTTGCGGATATATGCATTTTTTAATCAAAACTGGATCACGCTGTGTATCTTTACCTGTTTTCCTCATTTAATATATTCTGGCTTTTCTAGCTGTCAGTTTATATCTGCATCATTATTGGAGTTGGGGCAGAGTATTGGGTATCTGTGTAAGTATATATAGCAAAAACTCTTGCCTTATTCTCAAGTTGTTTCCTATACACTGATTATTCTAACTTTATGAATATCTCTACATCTGAAAAATCTCTCATGTCTCACCCAGACACTGTGGGCGCTCACCTACAATCCCAGGGACTCGGGAGGCTGGGGCAGGAGGATGGCAAGTTTGAGGCCAGAGGCAGCCTACATTACTATGGCAAGACCCTGTCTCAAAATAAAGATTTTAAAAAGACCTAGGGATGTAGCTTATGGGAGAAGGGCCTGGCAATCCACTCCCAAGACAATCCTGAAGCACTCAGCCATTGAAAACCCTATGAGGGTCGCTATGAGTCGGATACCGACTCAACGGCACCTAACAACAACAACAACAGGGATGTAGCTTAGTGGTAGAGCACTTGCCTAGCACAAGGTCCTGGGCTCAATACCCAAGACTAGACATACACCACAAAAAATATCTCACAGCTTTATGTTCCAAAACATTTTTGGAATGACCTACAAAACATATTCCTCTGAATATATTTTAAAACATTGCAAGTTAAAACTTTGATATTCTGAATAGATTTGCATTAAGTTGCTTTGAGGGCAATTTACATCTTTATAATATGTATTTAAAACACTAAAGTCTATTTATAATGTCTTCCTACTGATTTGAGAAAGCCTGTATAACTTCGCAGCAATCCAGAAACACTCATTTTGGCGTATATTATTATTGTGCAAACAATATCTTAAATGTTCCCTAACTGACCGTGACTGCAAAGTTAAAAAGAAATAATAATAATTTTCTGTTTAATTGTTGGTCTCCATAATGAATTTATATAATCTCAAATACTTGCTTTTTATTTTAATTTGAGTCGTTTAGGTTCCTTAGTTCCAACTATGGGGTCATCTTCAAATATAAGTAGTTTTGCCTGCTCTTTTCAACTACGAAAATCTATTCCACAGTTTAACATGATTTATTTATTTATTTATTTATTTATTTATTCATTTATTTGAGGTACTGGGGGTTGAACCCAGGGCCTCACGCCTGTGTGCTCTGCAAGTGCTGGACCACTGAGCTGCACCCTCAGCCCATTTTTTTACTTTTTGAGACAGACTGCCTCTGGTCTCGAACTTGCAATCCTCCTGCCTCTGCCTCCCGAGCTGCTGGGATTATAGGCGTGCGCCACCACGCCTGGCTAGTTTAACATGATTAAAATATATACGGTATACATGTATTGAGACATCAAATGATATCCCATAAATCTGTACAACTTTTATGTTTCTAACATCAGTTAAAATGAATTCAAGTTAAACTTTAAAAATGTTCTATTAATTACACTTTCCTAGAGGAAAAATATATAGGAACAGTGAAATGGAAATTTCTGTGAAATTATTGACTTGATGCGGAAATGTTAATAATCTATTTTAAGCACAATTAAAGCTTGAAACAGTATTTTCATATCACAACAGGAAGTTTCTTTCCTTATTGTACTCACAATCATTAATCATGGATGATGAATCCTGTGAAGTTCGTTTATGGTTTCTAATGGATCAAAAACATGGCTTACTATGTCTAGCTTGTACTGTGAATATTAGGAATTACACGTTGGATTTTATAATATTGAACTGCCACTGCAGTCCTAAAAGAACCACATTTGGCAACAAATTCTTGTTCTTTTCACGTCTGTGTTCCTCTCTGTGTTCATGGAAAATCACAGATTCACAAGAAAACTGCGCTGCTTTCATGGTTAAAATAGCGCAGTTCCTTTTAAGACATCATCCTTTGACAAGTTTATCAAAGTATTGAGAAATCATCTAAGACATTTAGTTCTTCTTGAGACCATTTTGATCATTATTTTTAAAATAATTCTTCAGTTCAGCGTCATTTTCAAATTTAATGTTGGTTCACCTATACTTCCCCCATTTGTCTGTCACCTTGTCGTGCTTTGGGGGCTTGCGTGTTGCTGTGATGCTGAAAGCTATGTCACCGGCATTTCAGAGACCAGCAGGGACACCCATGGTGGACAGGTTCCAGCTGAGCTTCCAGACTAAGACAGACTAGGGAGAAGGACCCAGCAGCCCACTGCCCAAACAATCAGCCATTGAAAAACCTATGAATAACAGAGAAGCACTGTCAGATATAGTGCAGAAAAGTGAGCCCCCCAGGCCAGAAGGCATTCAAGAGACAACTGGGGAAGAGTTGCCTCCTCGAAGTAGAGTCGACCTTAATGATGGAAATGGAGTAAAGCCCCTGGGCCCTCCTTTTACTGACGTGGAAAGACTCAAAATGAGAAGAAACATAGTGGCTGCAACAATGCACTCAAACATAAAAAGACTGTGTGCATGGCACAGTGTTTGGTAGTGTTTCGTTCTTGCGCACATGGGGTCATTATGAGTTGCAACCAATATGACGGCCCCTAACAACACCTATACTTAACTGTGTATCTGCATTATATGCATTTATTTGACACTTTCTAAATTTTTTCTTTCATTTGGTTATATTCAATTTCTTCCATCATTGTGGATATTTGTAAGTTTCAAAAATATCATTTGTAGTTATAAATCTGTTATTAGTTATATTTTGTTGTTCTCTAGAAAATCATATTAAGACTAGTTTAAGGATAATACTTATTTTCTGCTTTTCTACTTTCATTTTATATATTATATATGTGTGTGTATCTACACACACACACACACACACACACACACACACACACACAAACATGCACATACCTACGTATGTATTGCCTGCAGTTGTACCACTGTGGCATCCGATCCCGTCAGATCTTGGAAGCTAAGCAGGGCCAGGCCTGGTTAGTCCTTAATGGGAGACCACATGGGAACACCAGGTGCTATAGGTTTGGGAGACGGACGTGGGAACCCACTCCCCAAAATCAATCCACCATTGAATCCCTATGAATAGCAGAGAAGCACTGACAATAGCGTTTTGCCTGTTGTGCACAGGGTTGCTATGAGTCAGATACCAACTCGAGGGCACCTAACAATAACAACATCTGCAAAAAAGGAAACAAGTCTAAGCTCTAATTATGTCACTGTTACCTGTTGGGTCTACAACTATATTTATATCTGCAGAATGCATTGAACTTATTGTGTTAATTTGTGAATTGCTTCTGTCCGTAATTTCTTAGAACACCACCATTAAGTTGTAACTGCATTGAGGTCCACTTCTTTTTTATTTAAGCAATTCACCACTTGGGGCATTTAACTTCTATCCATTTCTTTATTGCTAAGCAGAACTTGGAAAAAATATACAATTCACTCTCTGCACACATCCATGACTCTTGCTTGGCATGATTTTGTAGGAATGGAATTACTCGGTCACAGGATAGTCACTTATTTAGAGTTTTTGCTGTGTATACATATTTTATGTTGTATTTCCTTCCAGAAACTTGTAACAATCTCTTGCAAGAAAACTTTGAGTATCCTCATTCCCCATGGGTGCCATCAATATTTAATGTTTTCCAATGTAGAGGGAATGAACTTTATTTCCTCTTTTAGTAAGACTCTGTCTACTATCATCAAGAATATTATTAACCCACACCTTCTTAGTGGTAACTGCCAGCTCCTTTCATAGCATCTCCATCAACCCCATATTCTCTGGTCATTTTAGCATCCCAGTGGCCCCTTGTATGAATGCTTTATGGTTTTTTGTTCTCCCTGGATTATACGTGTCCTATTTTCTATACTTTGGCTATTTTTTTTCCCACTCTTTGCTTCTCCTATTCAAGCTAATGGATGCAGTTCAGACTTTTTTTTCTCCTCTGAGCCATTTAAATTTATGTGTCAACTTTGCCAGGCTGTGGAGCCCGGTCGATTGGACAAAGGCCAGGACCGAAGCCACCGTGGAGATATTTTATGAACGCGCTTAACATTTCCCATCAGTAGGCTTTGTGAAATGCAGATTGCCCTCCGTGTGTGAGTGTGTGTCTTGGTCCATTCGGGTTGCTACAGCAAAAACAACACCTCGGATTTAGGGAATTAAAAGACGCATCTGTATTGCTCACAGTTCTGGAGACAGGAAGTCCACAGTCTAGGCATGGGAGACTGGGTGTCCAGTCAGGGCAGCTTTCTGGTCCATGTTGTTGTTGTTATTAGGTGTCGTCCAGCTGTGTCCGACTCATAGCGACCCTCATAGTGTTTTCAATGGCTGATTGTTTCTGCATTGCCTCGGGAGTGGATTGCCAGGTCCTTCTCCCATTTTTGCAGTGCTGGGAATCGAACTCAGGACCTCAGAGACTGCAGCGCAGCGCTCTACCAACTGAGCTAAATCCCAGCCCCCTCCTGGTCCATAGATGGCTCCTTCGCCCTGTGCCCTCATGTGGTAGAAGGGGCAGGAGCAATGTGGGGTCTCCTTTTATAAGGACAGTTATTCCATTATGACAATCTCATTCATGGTCTCCACCCTGTTATTTCATCACCTCCCAAAGCCCCCACCTCCTGACATCGTCTCTTTGGACGTGAGGATTTCAACATGGGAATTTTTCAGGAGCACATATATTAACCCCACAGCAGTGGGCTCTTGTCCAATGCGCTGAGAACAGACAAAGCAAAGACGGAGGCTCCCTGAAGAAGAATTCTGCTTCAGTGTGCGGCACTGCCAGCTTTCAGACTGTAGACTGCAATGCTAACACTCACCTGGTCTCCTCTCTGCTGCCATGCCCTGGAGACTCTCAAATTTCCAGCCCCCATCGTCTCGTGAGCCAATTCCTTCTCTCTTGTTCTCTCTCAGTGTGTTCTGTTCTGTGAGGGACCAGATCAGCCTGACCTCTACATCCTGCAAGCTGTAACCTTTTCCTTACTTGAGCCCAGCTTGTGACTTAGGTATGCCAAGGAACAAGATTGCAGGTGAGACCTGCAAAATAATTAAAAAGAAATTTGGCTGGCCTCACCACCATCTGTCTTCTCATACCAGTTCAGGCTGCAAGAGATCCCCACAAAGTCCGTGGGAGCAAGGAGCTCTCTGGGTTCCCTTTTATAAGGACACTAATCCCATTCAGCCTGCAGCCATAGCCCTGTGGCATCCGATCCCAGCAGATCTCAGAAGCTAAGCAGGGTTGGACCTGGTTAGTACTTGGATGGGAGACCGCCTGGGAACACCAGAAGCTGTAGGCTTGGGAGACAGACCTGGCAACCCACTCCCAAAAATCAATCTGCCATTGAAAACCCTATGAACACCAGAGAAGCACTGACAATAGTGTTTCGCCTGTTGTACGCAGGTTCGCTATGAGTCAGATACCGACTTGAGGGCAACTAACAACAACAACAATCCCATTCACGCAGCCCCACCCCCAGGAACTGATCACCTAGCCTCAATAACCGACCTCAGTCTTTGCTTTTAAGACCAAGATCTGAGGATCAACCCAGGGCACTTTCATCACCGATGGCAAGATATTTTCAAAGTAAAAGCAGTTGCTTGTTGCTCTGAGTGAATGGGATATTCACAGGGGTGAATAGAAAATACACAATGACCCATGTTTAGCATGCACAATGTTTCTAGATTTCAGGGGAGAAACCAAGCTTGTTGGCCACCACCAAGGCCTCTTAAAACGTATTGCAGATTCCCCATGGGATGCAAAAGTTCTGAAGTTCCTTCAACTGGACATGGAAGAAGCAGGTGCCCTGGAAACATAGATTCCAAGCAAAAAGGCACTCTCGTAATCACAGGAGACACATAGGCAAATTCGCTTGGGGCCATGTTGTGACAAATCATGCTTCAAGGATTGTCAGCTTGTTTGCAGAGTCATTATCTAGTTTCCCCAAAAAACAAACAGGGACCTCTGCATCCTCACTCCACGCAGTGTCGCTATGAAAAATGTTCCTTAGACCTAACTGCGAACCGGCCTTCCATCATCGCGGAACAGTAGCTATTCATCTTCTTAACCTTTTTTTATTGACTAGCTCATTTTTACTCTGCAGTGCATGGTAACTCATGCAATCCACCCTTTTCAAGGAAAGTCTCCGGGGACACAAGATCTCATTTTTTAATGTCTTGAAATTCTTTAATTTGACCTAAATATATTGAAACTAATTGCACGGGATGATATATTGAATTCTTGCTAAGCTAGAGGTGGTGGATGGTTCTTCAAATATTTTAAAAGTTATAGAATTAAGGAGTGTTGCGAATTTCAAAGGCCATTTATTATTTGGGTGAAGTAAAAAAAAGGAAAGAAACAAAGAAAAGCAAAGGAAAAGCTTTGAACTAACATCACACATCAATTAATTTGCCTTAGTTGAGGATCTGACTGTTACTCTTAGGTGCTGTCGAGTCATATCTGACTCATGGTGGCCCTAAGTGTAATAGAACAAAACACTACCCAACACTGTGCCAGGCACAAGATATTTTTCATGTTTGAGTGCACTGTTGCAGCCACTGCGTTTATTCTCATTTTGAGTTGTGCCACATCAGCAAAAAGATGTCCCAGGGGCTTTACTCCGTTCCCGTCATTAAGGTCAACTCTACTTTGAGGATCCAACTCTTCCCCAGTTGTTTTGTGAATGCCTTCCAGCCTGGGCAGCCCATTTTCCAGCACTATATTTGACAGTGCTTCTCTGATATTCATAGGGTTTTCAATGGTTAATTGTTTTGGGAGTGGGCTACCAGGGGTCCTCCTTGGTCTGAGTTGTTGTTGTTGTTGTTGTTGTTAGGTGCCGTCAAGTCGGTATCCAACTCATAGCGACCCTCATAGGGTTTTCAATGGCTGACTGTTTCCAGATTGCCTTGGGAGTGGATTGCCAGGTCTTTCTCCCATTTTTGCGGTGCTGGGAATTGAACTCAGGACCTCAGAGACTGCAGAGCGGCACTCTACCAACTGAGCTAAATCCCAACCCTTTGGTCTGAGTAGCAAAGATAAATTAAATAGCGCCAGTAGCCCATACTCATGTTTTAAAATATGGCTTTTATTTACTTGTATGTTATTTGCAGCCATACCACCATGGCATCTAATCCAATCCAATCTCGGAAGCTAAGCAGGGTCAGCCTGGTTAGTCCTTGGATGGGAGACCACCTGGGAACACCAGGTGCTGCAGACTTGGGAGAAGGACCCAGCGACCACTCCCAAAAGGCAATCAACCACTGAAAACCCTATGAATAGCAGATAAACACTAACAGTACTGGTTCACCTATTGTACATCAGGTCACTAAGAGTCCGACTCGACAGCACCTAACAACAACAACAAGCATGCATATAGTTTTCCTCTGACTCCTGCATTGCTGTCCTGCACAGACTTGTCTCATATGCTCTTCTAGTGATTGCAGTGCCTTTTGTCATTTAGTAAGCCCCTCTTCCTATGTCAATGTATTTATGGCTTCTTTGTCTTTTCAGCCACCCTCTGTGTAAGTTGCGGTGCCAAGCATGCACCGTTTCCATAAGTGTAGCTTCACCGTGCATCTGGATATGCGAATATGGTCTGTCCTCATTACCCTTACAGCCAGATTTGTTAGTACTCCAAAGAAACGCTTGGCATTTATACTGAGAAAGTCTTCAACTTAGAAATTAATTTAAGTAGATTGACATCTTTACAATACTGAGTCTTCGCCGCCAAGAGAAAAAATAACATTTCCCACTAATTTCATTCTTACTTAATATAAATCAATAATGCTTCCCCATTTTCTCTAAATTTATATTGCACATGGCTTGTTAAGCTAATTTCGAGGAACTTTATTTACATTTTGCTTATTTGGTAATGCAAATGAGGGATTTTTTTTCCTTTCTGTTCACTCCCTATGCGATTGTTGCTCTGATATAAGGAAACTCTCGAACCCGCATTTTAAATTCATAATCCACTGTGTTGCTTTACTGACCTAAACTCTCTCTTCCTCTTTCCTTGTTGATCCTCTTAGGTTTTAGTCACAAAAATCAACCTTCTGAATATCACAACTGTGCTTCCAGCTAGATCACAAACAAACCTTTCATTTCTTTCTGCCGTGCATTCATTGGATAGTAATTGTACAATTGCATTAAGCGTTGATATTCCGGGTGACCATCAAGTCACTTTAATATCAATAAGTATTGATATTATGGGTCATGATGGACTCAAATGAAGAACATGTGGGGGTTTTTTATTATTGGAAATTTTTAAAGTACATCTTAATGTGAGTCATTCTGACATGCTTTTCATTGTGACATTTCCATATATGCATTTTGATATACATTATTCATATAGGTTCCCCCTTACCCTCTTGTATGCTTCCCCCCCACCCTCCCCATCTAAGTCTTCTCTATCTTTTACTTGGTAATATTTTTCTATATGTCCTTGGGTTCCAGTTCTGTTTAAGACAGAAACTTTTCCTGTAGTGAACTTTGTTTTCATCTTCTCAGACAATTGCATGCATTTTCTAGACCATTTATATTGACACCATTCTTAACTTTTTTTTCCTTTTATTTTGATCTGACCTTTGAATAGGATTTTTCCTTCTTATAATTTTGATTCAGCTCCCACATATGAGTGAGAACAGAACATGTGGTCTTTTAAAGGGATGAAGCCAGAGAAAATAGCCAACTGGACAGAGCAATAGGAAACCTGGTTAAGCTCCAGGAATCAATGGAAGGGCGGGGAATCCACATTTCCCCACTAGAAACAGTTTTGACTTTCCACTGCTTTGGGAGGACTTGGCAATAGATCCAGCAGCCTTCGATGGCAAACCTGAGCCTTTCATGCTTTTTTTTGCATGAGAGTGGGTCTTACTAGTATACCAGCCTGGCTTCACAATCGCAATCCTCCTGCCTCAACTTCCAAGTGCTGGGATTTAGGTGTGTATTAATGCTCTTGTCTTGCAGCCATAGCCCTGAGGCATCCAATCCTGTCAGATCTCAGAAGCTAAACAGGGCAGGGCCTGGTAAGTCCTTGGATGGGAGACCGCTTGGGAACATCAGGTGCTGCAAGCTTGGGAGATGGACCCAGCAACCCACTCCTAAAAGCCAATTCGCCACTGAAAACCCTACGAATAGCAGAGAAGCACTGACAATAGTGTTTCCCCTGTTGTACACAGGGTTGCTGTGAGTCGGATACTGACTCCACAGCACCTAACAACAACCACAGCAATATTAGTGCTTTTGAGGCACTTGACAGCACTTATTACATTGACCCCGGGGTCTACATTGACTATTAGAGAATGTTTGCTACCCCACAACAAAATTGCCAATCAGTGATGCTTATTTTGATGATTTCCTTAAGATAGTGTCTGCCCTTCTTCTCCAATACAAAATGAATCACTTGCCCTTTGTAATTATGTATCCATCAGACAGTTTTGTTTTTGAACTGTAAATATTTTCTGTTCATTTATATCAATATAGACCGTTTCTTATTTCATTTGGAAGCTTGTCCTCCATTAGTGTTGTTGCTGTTGTTGTTGTTGTTGTTAGCGACCCTCATAGGGTTTTCAATGGCAGACTCGGGATTGTCTTGGGAGTGGATTGCCAGGCATTCCTCCAATTTTTGCAGTGCTGGGAATTGAACTCCGGACCTCAGAGACTGCAGCGCAGTGCTCTACCAACTGAGCTAAATCCCAGCCCACGTTGTTGTTGTTTGGAGCCATCAAGTCGGTATCTGACTCATAGCAACCTTGTGCACAACAGGAGAAACACTATTATTGGTGTTTCTCTGTTGTTCATAGGGTTTTCAATGGCGGATTGATTTTAGGAGTGGGTCCTCCATTAGTACCATTCATTATTTTGGTATTCAAATTGTCCTTCAGTTGGCCAGTAGCTTGTTATTATTAAGTACCTTTGAGGGTCCGACAGTGACGTTCACTGAGTTTTCAATGGCTGCTTGTTTCAGGATTGCATCAGAGTGGATTGCCATGTCCTTCTGTTTTTGCAGTGCTGGGGTTTGAACCCAGGGCCTCAGAGAGTACAGAGCTCTATCAACTGAGTTAAAGCCCAGCCTCACCAAATTAACTTCTGTTTCCTTCAGAATGACCTCGTTATTCCTTTTGACTCAGGGTGTTCCTGACTTACCTTGCCTTGTGCATTTTCAGGAGCCCTGATATCTATGAATGAAGAATGAGGTGTAGGTGCCAAAATCAGGGTCCTGAAATGTGTGCGTTTCCATTGATGTATTCTTATTTTCCAGACTGTCTTAGTGAACAGTTAGTACACACAAGTACACATTTATAACTAGGTTCTTATTTCTCGAAAACAGAGAGAGAGAAAGAGAGAGAGAGAGAGAGAGAGAGAGAGAGAGAATCTCTCTCACTCCCCACGGCATGGCTAAATGACAGCTTTCTGCCTGTCTGGAAGGGAGGCCTCATTGCAAAATATACCTGCTGGAGCTTGAATCCAGGATATCCAGCCTGCAGAGCTCTGAGAAGCAAATTTCTGTTTTGGAAGCCACCAGCCATTCCATTGTAGCAGCCCCAGCTGACCACGGCAGATAGAAAATAGGGAGGAAGAAAGAAACCACAGATGTCACCACTTAGGTCTTACCAAGTTCCCAGCATCTCTACCATGAGCCAGTGACTGGGCTGGCCTTTGCTGCCACTATCATATTAGTTTGATTTTCCACTCCTGCTGTCGTTTGGTGGTTTTGGTGCCATGAGCGGAGCACACGGTCTTCCGTAGGCTAAGTATGGCCTCTAGCATTGAGCTACATCCCCAGCCCCTATGTTGTTGTTGTTGTTATTAGGTGCCGTCAAGTCGAGTCCGACTCATAGCAACCCTATGTACAGCAGATCGAAACACTTCCCAATTCTGTGCCAGGCACACGATCTTATTTATGTTTAAGCCCATTGTTGCAGACACTGTGTCAATCCATCTGGTGGAGGGTTTTCCTCTTTTGCATTCGTCTTAAATGGGTAGCTCTGCTTTCCTTCCTGTACATTAAGGATGCTGCATTATCCCTTACAGACATGTTATTAAGACACCAATTCCATTGCAACCTTTATTTCTCAAATTGCATATGCATTGCAAATTTCAAGAATAAAATGGTTTTAACTTTACTATAATTATTCTGTGGGCTGGGATTTAGCTCAGTTGGTAGAGTGCTGCGCTGCAGTCTCTGAGGTCCCGAGTTCGATTCCCAGCACCACAAAAATGGGAGAAGGGCCTGGCAACCCACTCCCAAGGCAAACCCGAAACAGTCAGCTATTGAAAACCCTATGAGGGTCACTATGAGTTGGATACCGACTCGATGGCAGCTAACAACAACAACATAATGATTCTGCATGTTTCCAGGTAGTAATGATAGAGACAGGACTATGGTGTAAAACTTAAGGAACCTTTTAAGCGGTTACCATTCTTGTTCTTCATGACCTGATTGTTACTGGCTTGGAATTTTATCATTTAATCCAAGAGAATTTATCTAACAATTTCGTGGCGAATACAGTTTTCACTTTGCAAAGCATAGTTCTTGGGGAAGGGGCTGTTGTTGCAGATGAGGAAACCTCTGGGAATAAAGTCATACTCGGTAATAAAGAGAGGGAGTGAGACGAGAATTCCACCTGCTTTGCAGAAGACTTGCCTTACGGGTTATGTGCTCTGTCTTTAAAATTTGTGAAAAGTGCTCAGACCAGTAGCAACCTGGAGGAGTATTTTCAAAATCCGCAGCCACTAGGGAAATGCAAATCGAAACTACATTGAGATTCCGGCTCACTCCAGCCAGAATGACTATTTATGAAGAAATAATCATAACAATAACAAATGCTGGAGAGGATGTAAAGGAAGAGAAACCCACATAGGCTGCTAGTGGAAATGTAAATCAGTTCATCAGCTAGAAAGCAGCATAGAGGCTGCTCAGAAAAGTAATGTTAGAACTACCATATGACAGCTTACCACTCCTGGGTAGATACTCAAGGAAATTAAGTCAGCATACCACAGAGATACCTGCACATTTGTGGCATTATTCACAATAGCGAAGATATGGAAATCAGCCTAGAGTCCATCAACAGATCGATGGATAAAGAAAATGTGGTTTATATACACTTTGAAGTATTATTCACCCATGAAGAAGAACAGAACTGTGTCATTTGCAGGAAAATGGCTGGAACTGGAGATCAACTTACAGCAAAATAAACCAGACTCAGAAAGATAAATATCATGTTTTCTCTCCTAGGCAGAAACTACAAAATAATAAAGAGAAAAAGTAAAAAAAGATGAACTGAAAGTTGTTGTTGTTGTTAGGTGCCATCGAGTCGAGTCCGACTCATAGTGACCCTCATAGGGTTTTCAATGGTTGACTGTTTCTGGATTGCCTTGGGAGTGGGTTGCCAGGTCCTTCTCCCACTTTGTGGTGCTGGGAATCGAACTCAGGACCTCAGAGAATGCAGAGCAGTGCTCTACCAACTGAGGTAAATCCCAGCACCTGAACTGAAAGTAGGAGATGAATTATTAAGGAAAAGGCAGGGGTTGTCAGGGGGAGAAATGGTAAAAAGAGGGGTGGACGTGATCAAAGCATAGTAAATGCATTATGGAAACATCACGGTGAAACCTGTTAATGTGTACAATTAAGGTGTGGTAGTGATTATCATAAAAGAAGGGGAAAAATGAGACTAAGCCCTCAGACCAATAGCAACCTTCTGGTATAGAGCTTGGAAGAGCGCATGAGGGAATCCTGGTTCTCCAAATCGACAGACGTTCTTAGGGGTTCTCAAAAGTGTGCAGCTCAAGCAGTGAACATCAGTGCAGTGTTTGGGTTATCAAAGCTCAAGGATAGACACCCCATTGCTACAGGAAGAACAACTTTGGCGAGACTCCACATGCTATCGTCAAGGACCTGGCGACGGTTCTCATTGTTGTCTTCCTTAGTTTCACAATGAGCAAGCTCCTATCTAATTCGCAAGGTTTTTGTGACGGTGGAAATGGACAACGTTTGAAAAACTTTTCGTGGGTACCAATGACTCAGGAAGTAGGGGATGCGTCATCTACAGCAACCTGGAACTTAATCCAAAAATATTTGTCTGAAGCTGGTCATGGTTGTGCAGACTTACTGTCCTGGAACTTGGGAGGTGAAACAGCGGGATCGCAAGTTCAAAACCAGCCCTGGCTACATAACTGGACCCTGTCTGGCAAAACCAGGGGCTGGGGGTGTAGCTCAGTGGTAGATCGCTTGCCTGGCATTGCACAAGACCCTGGGTTCTATCCTCAGCACTGCCAATAAAACAGTAAAATAAAAGTGAGTTGTTTCAACACTATTGTAAGTGACATTGTGTAACTTCATAATACCGGTTGGTTTTGAAGCAAAATCCCCAGTGAGGAAACTCTAACTTTGTGCGCCTTGTAAGTATCAGGTTTTACTCAAGAGCTTACCTCACTCAAAGAGGTTGTTGTTGTTGTTGTTGTTGTTGTTGTTGTTGTTAGGTGCCCTTGAGTCAGTATCTGACTCATAACGACCCTCATAGGGTTTTGAATGGCTGACTGTTTCGGGATTGCCTTGGGAGTGGGTTGCCAGGTCCTTCTCCCATTTTTGTGGTGCTGGGAATTGAACTCCGGACCTCGGAGACTGCAGCGCAGCGCTCTACCAACTGAGCTAAATCCCAGCCCAAAGAGGTTGTTAGTAAGCAATTAATGGATGTGTGGAATCATTGTTTATAGGGCACTGAGATAATGTGATCTGCAAAGAAAAGAGGACGGATGTAAAGAGTTTTTTCTACATTTTTTCATTGGAAATTTTTAATGTACACCTTAATGTGATTCATTCTGACATGATTTTCGTTGTGACATGTCCATATATGCATTTTGTTGCACGTTATTCATATAGGTTCCCCCTTACCCTCTCGTACACATTTTTTATGGCTTCAGATGTACTGAGGAATCAAGTAGCAGTCATGAATACAGTATTTTGGGGGAATATCTGGTAACATCCCTTAGAGAAATAGGAAAAGTTTCTCATCAGAGGTGAAGGTCTATGAAGATGAATACTTGCTTCAGAATCTGCAAATAAAAAAGGAGCAAAACTTGGACAAATCAACTCAATAATAAGAAACACAATTTGAGACCACAGATACACATGTATCTAACATGTTTTTAGTGATGAAAGAATTTATTAGGTTTCTGGAGGCTGACACTTCCTTGAGGACATTCCCACATAAACTACAAATACCAGTTGAGACTTAAGGAAATAAAAACCAAAGGAGGAGATAAAAATGTGGACATCGTCGAAGAAAAAAAACTTTTCTAAGCAGAGAAAATAAGGGAGTTTGGTGACTGGAAAGTGCTTACCAGGAATTTTATGGCATAGGAAAAATCATATATATGCGTTCAAGCAAGAAATATAAGTGACCTAAAAAAATGGAAGGAAAAAATAGATTATCCCCAGGGTTTTTTCCACAACAAATGCCAGGAGATGATTTAAAAATAATGCTGAGCTTTTAAGGAAAATATCTGTGAGGTATTCTCTGGAGTCATAGTTTATCTCTTATGTGAAAGTAAAGCAAAATCAATAATAATGAAAACAGTTTGACTATTTAAATATCTACTGCTAGTCAGTGTTTGAATAAGTCAAGTGACATCAACTCAATGGATTATTATTTACCCAAAGTAAAGATTGTGAAAAACATACAAATTTAATCTATTAAATATGAAGCAATAAAGTAAGATTTGATATAAATAGGATCACAATGTATAAGATATAGATTTTTTAATGCTGGGATGAAATGCATGCACGTGTTAATAATTCTCTTTGGATAAACTTCCTAGGAGTCTTTCTTTTCCATTATTAGAGACATGATTCTCTTTTTCACTTGCATTCACTTTACTTTCATTTAAGTTACTTTATTTTCATTTCTCATTGTGCTGGGGATCAGACCAAGGTCCTTGCACAGATTGGTCAAGTGCTCTATCACTGAGCTACACCTTTAGCCCTCACCTGCATTTTTTTTAATAAGCAGGAAAACTAGATCTCATTATTTGATTTATTTATCTGGTCCATCAGCAGTCAACAGACACTCAAGTAACATTTAAATAAAGATTATTTCTGTCTAAGGTGTTCATGGACTGAAAAAGAGCTTAGACATGAACAACTGCTGGACCAGGACAATCTAGCAAATGGCAGTTCTATTCCTTTGTTTTGTTCTTCTGAGTTTTCTTTTCTCTTGTGACTGTGCTCTTGTATACTCCACTTACCTTTTTAAAAATCTCTTTCCATCTTTCCTCTATCTTTCTTCCTCCCCCTATAGCTTCAATCTGCAGCCACAGCACCCTAGCATCTGATCCTATCAGATCTCAGAAGCTAAGCAGGGTCGGACCTGGTTAGTACCTGGATGGGAGACCGCCTGGGGACACCAGGTGCTACAAGCTTGGGAGAAGGACCTGGAAGCCCACTCCCAAAAATCAATCTGCCATTGAAAACCCTATGAATAGCAGAGAAGCACTGACAATAGTGTTGGGCATGGCACAGTGTCAGGGAGTGTTTCATTCTCTTGTAGATAGGGTCACTGTGAGTCAGACCTGACTCAACAGCACCTAATAACAACAACAACAATCACTATAGCTTCTGCATCCAACTTATGCTTTTGGATGTCCTTTGGGGACCCCATTTCCCCTGTGGGTTACCTTTTAATTTCTTTATTCTCTCTCCACATTTCTTTAGCCTGCAGCTTTAGCCCTGTGGCATCAGATCCCGTCAGATCTCAGAAGCTATGCAGGGTCGGGCCTGGTTAGTACCTGGATAGGAGACCACCTGGGAACACCAGAAGCTGTAGGCTTGGGAGAAGGACCCGGCAACCCCCTCCCAAAATCAATCTGCCATTGAAAACCCTATGAACAGCAGAGAAGCACTGACAATAGTGTTTCCCCTGTTGTACAGAGGGTCGCTATGAGTCGGATACCGACTCTATGGCACCTAACAACAACAACAACAACATTTCTTTATTTTGTGTTCTTTGGTTTTTAAAGATTTTTTTAAAATATCCATTAGTTGTTTATTTTTATTTAATCATTATTATAATTGTACAATTTCATAGAGAGCAATTTCATCTTCTTAGGCTTTTTTCAGATTTTAGATTAATATGAGATGATTGTGCATCTTTATACTTGTACACTAATTGCACATTGTTATAGGGTACAGTGTGATATTTCAATACATGTATACAATATGTCATAATCTAACAAGTGCAATTGGTTGACATTGCCATCTCCTTGAGCATTTAAATAATTTCTTAAATTAACCCATAATAATTGTATATGTCTACAGGAGAAATTACTGTATACTATGTGTAGGACTGGGGTTTGGCTTAGTTTGTAGAGTGCTCTCTGGGGCCCTGGGTTCGATCCCTAGCAGTGCAAAAATGAGAGAAGGACCTGGCAGCCCGCTCCAGAAAGAATTTGTCATTGAAAACCCTATAAATAGCAGAGGAGCACTGACAATAGTGCCAGGCATGGCACAATGTTGCGGAGTGTTTTGTTCTATAGTACATCAGATATCTATGAGTTGGACCCCACTCGACAGCACCCAACAACAACAAAATACTATGTGTAATGATTAAATCCAGAATAATTAAAATTCTCCTCTCCTTATCATTACTATGTATCTGCAACCTTCAAGCTCTTTTCTTCTGCATATTCTAGATATGTTTATTATGAACAATAGTCTTCCTCTGTCCTTGTTGTTGTTGTTAGGGGCCATTGAGTCGGTGTCCGACTCATACCAACCCTATGTACAGCAGGTAAAACACTATTGTCAGTGCTTCTCTGCTATTCATAGGGATTTCAATAGCAGATTGATTTTGGGGAGTGGGTTGCCAGGTCCTTCTCCCCCTCTGTCCTTAGGACCTTAGAAATTATTACTTCCATGTGCGTTTGGATGTGTTATCCGACTCCTTCTATTCCTCCCCCACCTCCCCAGCCTCCATCAGTGCTGCTCTTATATATTCTGATAGACTCTTTTATTATTTTATTCTGATTGACTCTTTTATGGACATTCACACGCAGAAGAGTCCTAAGCATTTCCCAGTTGCGATTTCTAGAAAAAGCATATCCAAGTCTGTTTCATCCTTTTCTTACCAGATCACCTCTAAGGGGTCTCAACTCCTTCTTCCTTGAGCGTCAAATTCCCTTCTCTCCCCCATAACCTGCATTCACAGCATTAAAACTAGACTTTCTCTAAAGCTTCCTCCACTCGGGGTTGTAGACAGGGCACTGAACATGGCAATCACCGTGATTGAAAATCAATGGATGCAGCCATTGACCATCTTAATCATAGACATTTAGCTAATTGCTGCTTCTCAAAATGAATCATGGTGTCAGTGTTTAAGACACTGCCCTGCGGGTGTTGAAAACGAATCCTTGCTTATAATCACATCTCATTATTTCCTTCTGTCTTGCTTTCCTTGTAACCAATGGATGGTTACAAAAAGCCTATGTTTATGAGTTACATCAATTAGTAGCAATAACTGTAATAATACCATTTATAGAGTCGCAAGCCATGAGCTTGTCAGTCACTTAGTTGCTGTGACCACCTTGGGAGACCAGTATGATTATGGCTGGGTTATCCACAAAGGAGACTGAACTCAGAACAGTACAGCGACTTATTCCGGTCACAGCATTTATAGCTGGGCATCTCAGAGCTATAGCTCAAGCTCGGCAGCTTCCAAACCACAGTCTCATTAATAATTTGATGGTCAGGATCCACTGTCACACAAAAAGCACACACATCATGAGACAGAGGCACGAATTGGGCTTATCTAAATTTTCTGGCCTGCAGCTGTAGCCCTGTGGCATCTGATCCCGTCAGATCTTAGAAGCTAAGCAGGGTCAGGCCTGGTTAGTACCTGGATGGGAGACCGCCTGGGAACACCAGGTGCTGTAGGCTGGGAGAAGGACCCGGCAACCCCTCCCAAAAATCAATCTGCCATTGAAAACCCTATGAACAGCATAGAAGCACTGACAATAGCGTTTCCCCTGTTGTATGCAGGGTCGCTATGAGTCAGATACCGACTCGATGGCACCTAACGACAACAACAACAAAAATTTTCTGAGCACTACTGATAATGAAAAGTGAATTTGCTGATAGTTTTCCAAGGAAAAATTGAATAATTTGAATTTACCTTAGAGACAGAGATGATAGAGACTAATTGTCAGTTCTGCCTTGTGTCCGTCAGCTTGTCCTGCCGTGGGGCTTGCGAGTTGCTGTGATACTGAAAGCTATGCTACTGGTGTCACAAGTACCAGCAGGGCCACCCATGGTGGACAGGTTTCAGCTGAGGCTCTGAACCAACATAGACTAGGGATGAGGACCTGGCAGCCCACTCCTGAACAATTTGTTGTTATTGTTAGGTGCTGTCCAGTCAAGTCCAACTCATAGCGGCCCTCATAGGGTTTTCAATGGCTGACTGTTTTGGGATTCCCTTGGGAGTGTTTTGCCACAAACTTCTCCCATTTTGTGGTGCTGGGAGTCGAACTCAGGACCTCAGAGACTGCAGAGCAGCGCTCTACCAACTGAGCTAAATCCAAGCCCTCCTGAACAATTAGCCTAGGTAAATCCTGTGAAGAGCAGAGAAGCACTGTCAAATACAGTGCCTGAAGATGAGTCTGAAGATGAGGATGGAAGGCATTCAAAAAATGACCGGGGAAGAGTTGCCTCCTCGAAGTAGAGTCTACCTTAATGATGGGAATGGAGTAAAGCCCAGCGACCTCCTTTTGCTGATGTGGCACAATTCAAAATGAGAGGAAACACAGTGGCTGCAACAATGGGCCCAAACATAAAGAGATCATGTGCATGGCACAGTGTTGTGTAGTGTTTTGTTCTGTTGTACATAGTTGAGATGAATCAGATCCGACTTGGCAGCACCTAAGAAAAAATTGTGAGTTATTGGAATGGACAGAATGGTGAATTAACTATGTACATCCATGTGGGGAGAAATTCATCTCAATATCTTTCTGTACTTCTATTTGTGATCATAAAAGAGAATTTGTATTTTATTTTTCATTTTATTTGTTTATTTGTTTGTTTGTTTGTTTGTTTTACTGTACCGAAGTACTGAACCCAGGGTCTCACACCCACTTTTTGCGAGTGCTCTGCCACTGAGCTGCACTCCAGCCTCTTGTTTTATTTCTTACTTGAGACAGGATCTCACTAAGTCACCCAGGCTCCCTCTAGTCTCAAACCTGCCATCCTCCTGCCTCCGCCTCCCACTTCACTAGGATCACAGATGTGTCACCACAACCAGTTTATGAGTTTGTATTTTGTATACATGTCACCCGCTTCCTGTCCTTCTATCTTCACTGTTCCAAATTCTCTATTTACCCACTCCTATGATTCAACGAAAAGTAAAACCAAAGAATGCCTTGAAGGGAAACAAAATACAACTTCAGGTTCATACTATCGGAGAAGAAAATGATCATTACCAACCTGCATAAAAATGTGTGGAAGTTAGTTAAATGGAATGGCATCAAGTCTTCCACGCATAGTGAACGTGCCTGAAAATTCAAGGTGAAATCCTGCGAGAGCCGGGCATGGTGGTGCACGCCTGTCATCCCAGCGGCTCGGGAGGCGGAGGCAGGAGGATCGTGCGTTCGAGACCAGAGGCAGTCTGCGTAACTTAGGGAGACCCTATCCCAAAAAGTAAAACAATGGGCTGGGGTGCAGCTCAGTGGTCCAGCACTTGCAGAGCATGCAAGTGCAAGGCCCTGGGTGCAAACTCCAGTACTGCAATAATAATGATAATGATTAACAACAACAACAACAACAACAACAAGAAATTCTATGCCCACATATATGGTAGAGTGGAGAATCCAAGGCAGTCACCTCAATAATTTGGGTGAAATACAAAATCTTTGGCCAGAAATAGCA